>WTXF01000283.1:0-29293 GCA_022496215.1 Russula brevipes
CCGCGTGTTCGCTTCTAATTTCAACACTACTGTACCTTTTTTTCATTGTGAACCTGTATGACGTGCCGAATTATCGATCTGGGCGTGCGTCAATTTCACCCATGACCGTATCCCAAGCCACTTCCAATCAAGGGGCAGTCAACCCGACCCGAAAGTAAGAAGTCCCGAGTAAGATGAAGCAACGGAAGGCCATGGCGGACAATGCCTCCAATTGATTTTCGGACACGCTCAGCAGCAGCAGCCATGAGGCAGGCAGGGAGTAATACCACTCGGTCCCATTATTCGCCTGCTAGCCTGCCCTTTGGCCTTTGACTGTGAGTTACCCGTATCCCCATGGATGCCCATCTCTTACCGCCTTCCTTTCAGCAAGCGATGCTCATAATGACCTCCGGATGGTTACTTTATGGATTTCTCTGCGTCATCTACAACGTGTTCTTCCGCCCCCTCTCTTTCTTCCCTGGACCGCCTGGTGCCGTATGTATGGAGGTGGTGGCTTGCGTACGTGCACCTTGGCGGAGGGATCAGTCTCTCTACCATGCGCGCGGAGTATCATCAGAAATATGGCATCTTCTCAATTTGGCCCTCTTTTGGTTGTGGTGTTGACCCTGACCAGGTGACATCATCCGAATCGCCCCGAACGAGGTAAATACTGCGCCTTCATTCTGTTGGGAATCGGTGCCCACTCCTGCGTATCCCTGAAGCTCCATTTTGCAAGACCGACAGCGTATAATGAAATATACGACGCACAGAACAAATGGGACAAGGATTATTGAATTTTACCGGGGCTTTGACATGGACAAGGCCTTCTTTGGGCAAACCGATTGCCGCAAATCGAAGCACAGGAGGGAGGTCCTTGGTCTCTAGTCTGTTTTCCAAACGAGCAATTTCAGAGCTGCAACCCCTTATCCGGGGCCGAGTACGATTTATGCTTCTCTGCACATGTTGAACGCCTATCTATGTCGTTAGCTGGATCGTTTCTGTGACGCGCTCAGAGAGCGGCATGCCGCTGGTGAGCTCCTTCAACTCATTCGCTTGCCGACACCTAACTGCGCGCAGGCCTCCCACCGCCCCGACCCCCCGCTGGATCGTCCAGGACTCCCTCCAAGACCTCTGGCAAACGCGATTCCGCGACCTCGCCACCTCTCCCGCCCTCGCTCTCGACGACCCAACTGCCCTCGCACAGGCCCTTCTCCAGGCCATCACAGACACCAACGACTTCGCATTCGACCGGGCCCACCCCATCTCCCTCGGCCGCGGGGCCTGCTGGTGGAACGACGCATGCTCTGGCACACTCGCCCAGCTCAAAGCCTCCCCCCCCGACGCTCGCAAAGCGGCCTTCCGCCGCCTCCGCGCCACCATACACATCGCTAAACGCGACTGGTCGGAGTCGGTCCTCACGGACGCGACCAACAACGTCGACCATCACTCGTTGTGGGCGGTCGCAAAATGGCGGAAAGGGCGGTCCAACCCCCTTATCCCACCTATACGCACCCCCTCCGGAGACCTGTCCAGCAACCACGAGAGCACGGCGGCCGCTTTTCGCGCTCGGTTTTTCCCGGCCGATGCTCTTCCGGTCGCCACCGTCCACCCCGACGACCCCGCCCCACGCCCAACCCGCCCCCACGCACCACTCACAGAGGACGAGGTCCGCCACTGCCTCGTAGACACCTCTAACGGCTCAGCCCCTGGTCTCTCGGGGATCAGCTACAAGTTCCTCAAATGGGCCTTTGGCGCCTACCCGGCCGTCTTCGTCCGCCTCTTCAACCTCTGCCTCGACCAGGGGGTCCATCCCTGGAAGGACGTCAAGGTAGTCATCCTCGCCAAACCCTCCCGCCCCGACTACAGTGCGCCGAAAGCCTATCGCCCCATCGCGCTGTTAGAGTGCTGCGGCAAGCTCCTTGAAAAAATCGTGGCACGACGGATCATGGATGAATCCAATGCGTCCCTCCTCATCGACCCCCACCAGTTCGGCAGCCGCGACTACCACTGCGCCGTAGACGCGGCGATGTGTGTGGTCCACAACGCCGAAGCAACCATCAAGGCCAAACGTGCGGGCGCCCTTCTCCTCTTCGACATCTCGGGGTTCTTCGACAACCTCAACGTCGATCGTACCCTCCACTTCCTCCGACTCCTGGGGTTCAGCGACACCCTGGTCAAATGGACGGCCTCTTTCCTCGCCCCACGCAACACTGTCCTCTCCTTCAACAACGAATGTTCCGCCCCCTTCCCGGTCGGCACCGGCACCCCCCAGGGGTCTCCCATCTCCCCCGTCGCCTCCGCTACCTACACATCTGCCATGCTGACCCACCATAATGACAAATGGACGGACAAAACTGCCCAACTCTATGTTGATGATGGCGGCATTTACGCCTCCGCCACCACCATCCGCTCCGCCCTACAGAAAGCCGCATCTGGCCTCAAGGACCTCACCCTATGGCTGAGCAAGAATGGGCTGAAGACCGATGCCGATAAAGCGGAAGCGATCGTCTTCTCCCCCTCCCGTCCCAACCATGACCTTCTTGGCCCTACTCCCACCCATGTCACCTACCGGGACCCCTTCGCTGGCCAGGTAAACATTAAACTCTCCCAACAGGTACGCTACCTCGGCGTCTACATCGACTCCAAACTGTCATGGATGCCCCACGTCAAAATCATGGCTGCCCGTGCTCGCTCCACCCTCCAGGGTCTCGCCCTCCTCGGGAACTCAGTCCGCGGCCTCCGCTTCGCGGCATGGCGTCGCCTCTTCCACGCCATCATCGTCCCCATCCTCACTTACGGGATCGCGTGTTGGCACCCTCTGGAAGGCACACGCAAGGGACTCATCTCCGTCCTCCAGGTGGCCCAGAACGACGCCTTGCGGAAAATGAGCGGATGCTTCCGCACAACGCCCATCGCCCCTCTTCACAACCTCATGGCCATTCCCCCCTTGGAGTTTACCGCACGGAAATTGGTCCGCTCCTACAGCGACCGCCTCGCTCGGCTCCCTCCCTCACACCTACTTCACGATATCCTTATCGTAAACCCGGCCGCCTCGGCCTACGCCCCCTTCACCCCACCCACCACCCTCACACGCCTCCACAGTGCCGCCAACCGTACTCACGGCTCTTTCACCCTCCCCCCCCCCGTGCGCGATCGCTCCACACGCCACGATCGCCTTGCCCTCCTCCCGCACACTCGCCTCACCTCCGCCGATCACGCTGTCACCCGGAAGCGGATGACACACCGGGCTGCAATCTGCCCCGTGCTGTTCATAACCGAGGTGTCCTCCTCTGCCGATGGCTTCATTTCTGCTTGGACCCTTCAGACCGATCGCCCCTTGATCGGAGGCCTTGTCTCTCACCGCCTCCGTGCCGGCGCCCAACTCGCGGCGATCCTCGCGGGGGTCTCCTCGCCCGCATTTCTTAAAGACTCTGGGCATTTCATTAGGGTCGACATCCTCGTCCCTTCTCGTCTCACCGATGCCTACACCCGGACTGTTCAGAGTAGCCATGGCCCTCTACTCCCTCTTTCGTCCCGTGTACGCTCTTTTATCAGCACTTTCCTGGCCCTTCCCGGTGCACCTTCCATTGCTTTCCGATGGTTTTCTCCCCTATGGGACCACGCTTCACACATTCGAACTTTCGTCGCTCGCCTTGACGACGACGATCTCCCTTTACAGCTGGATACGCTTGCTCCTGACCGCAAGGAGCAGATGTACAGCGAGTGGCAAGCGTCCTTCATCCCCTCCACCCACCCAGCACACATCTCCTGCCGTCAACCCCCCGACGGGAACCGGCCCCCCCCCTTCATCCACGGCATCCTTGCCCGGGGCAACCGCCGCCTCTTCTCTGCCGGAGTACAACTGTCCACTGGACACGCCTTTACCTCAACCTACTCCCTTCAATTTCGCCCGGGTGCCGATGATAACACCCGCTGCCCATGCTCCACCCCGGATGCTCCGGAGTCTCATACGGCTAAACATGTCATCCTCGACTGCAGACGGCACAACGCAGCTCGTCAACAGGCCTTTGGGACAGCGACCCCCCTCTTCTCCCACATTTTCGGCACTTTTGCCGGCGGCTACCAGCTCGGGGAGTTCCTTTACCTCTCCCACGACCTCCTCCACCCCCTTCCACCTCCGGAACCCACTTTCCGCTCCCCGAGCCCAGACTGATCTCCCCCCGGGCTTCTTCACCGACAGGCATGGTAACGTAGCTTTTGACCCCGTCCTTTTTTCACTTAAAGTGGAAGAAGAAGAAACGGACATTTGGGCTTAATTACCTACTCTTTACCTCTCACTTATGTACGCGCCTCCTACCTCTCATTCTCGCACTACTACGCTCCACTGCTTGCTCTAGTCACATACCTGTCTCATAGTTATATAACTCGGACAATAAACTGATTCCAAAAAAAAAAAAAAAAAAAAAAAAACTGCGCGCAGGCAATTCCAGCAATCTCTACCTCGACTTCCAATGTTTCAGTGTAGACACGATCACCAATTCCTTATTCGGTACTTCCTTTGACCAACTATCCTTTCCTGATTTTCGTGGAGATATCGTTGAAGGCGTTGACGTTGCAATGCCTACCATCACACTGAGGACGTTTTCTTCAGTCTTTGCTGAGATACTACATAACATTCCACCATCGATCCTCATGGTCATCTCCCTCCGTAGCATGAAGGGTTTGATTGTGTTCAAGAAGGTGAGTCTGAGTGTCTGACGTCATTATCGCGTCCCGTAAAAGATCTTCTTCTTTTAGGCGCTCAAACCCCGGATCAAAAACATCTTGCGAAATCTGAGGTCGTTGGACGATGCACCATACCGCACTATGTACAGTGAATTCCTAAACACAGAGGTCAACAAGGGACATCACACCCTCACAGAATCACAACTTCTGGATGAAGCACAGGTTCTCTTCGTAGGAGTCTCACACCATCGGGACCGCGCTCATGAATGGCGCCTATTATCTATTGCTCAGTCCTGAGGCGAAGCCGAGGCTGGTAGACGAGGTGCGCGCCGCGTGGCCTGTGCTTGACCAACATCTGCAAAAAGGGTTCGGTCTATACCGAGCTCTATAGCCTATATAGCTCGCATAGCCCGAGAGACTTCCTCCGTGTATATAGGGCTCTATAGCCGGCACTACTTTACATAGACTATATAGCTTGAGTCTTTATACAGCTCTATAGCCTATATAGACTATGTAGCTCGTGCAGCACACTTGATCTCTGTAGTCTCTATAGTCTCGAGAGAAGATATACTTTGTAGTTCCAAATGTCTTGCCATGCACGCGATCGCGATACTGTAAATGGACATGAAAACCAAAACCACAACATATATTTGTTTAATGTTTTTTTTACTAACTTGTAGCTATTCGAGACGCGTTACGTGCTAATCACTTCCTATATACATACTTTCCCTTCTCGGCGCTCCGACGTACTTGTGGAGAAAACCCTTTGAGGACGATAGTTACTCATTTCCTTCAATATCACGGCCATCCGAGAATTCGGACTCGGTTTCGTTGTCCCAGTCATCGATGGCATCACTGATTGCAGTGGCGGTAAGACGGGGCCCCCGCTCAGTTTCCATCGGTTGCGCGCCAGAATTGAAACTGCAACGCACATCGGCACATATAGATGAGTGACATCGAACCCCAACTAGTAAAAGGAACGTACCGCCCATTCCTGTATAGCTTGACTTGAATCCTCGGCAGGATGCCGATGTTCTCAGTCTTGTCCTTGAAAAGGCCGAGCATGGAGCAGTGCTCCTCGTAGATCTTCTTGTACTCGGATGACTTGAAGTTGAGAGCCTCACGTGTTCCCGTAATCCACTCATCAATGCCACACTCAATCTGTTGGCACGATGGGATTCATATAAGCACCATGAAGGAAGAATAACAAAGAAACTTACAGCGGTTAGGACCAGGGCAATAGTGGGGAGAGGGATTGGGTGGAAAGTCTCGCTGAAGACGATACCTTCGTCGTTACGATGTGCGAACCATGCCGCGTTGATGGCCTTCTGTATAATAATATTCTGGTACAGCCCCTTCCGTTCCACGACGTTTCCATCGGGGGATGCAAATTTTAGAACCTGCACAAGTGTCAACTGTTGACCTTAACGGTGTGAAACCTCCTCGATTTACCTTGTATGTGAAGTTAAGATTCTCTTTGAGGGCAGCCGCCTTCTTCAAATTGTGTTCGCGACTCTTGCTCGAATGGCTAATGTTAAAATTATAACTGGGAGTGATAAGCGGGCGGATTTTGGTCTTGACCTCGCCACGCATCTGAGAGCCTCGTTGCATGATCTGTAGGGTTCTTAAGTAGCAATTCCCCTCGGCGAAACATACTCACCACTTTGAGGGCGCTTGGAACAGGTTGAACGTCTACGACGATAGACACACAGGCGCTCTTCCACGCCCTGTGCGCAAAATCGAGCTCTTTGGCATACGAGGGAAACGCGTCCTCGGTGCTGATCATGCATCGATAAAGGCCACAAGCTTTGTTGATCACTGCCGTGACGACGGGGCTGAAGTCGTTAGCACAAATGCGCCCTTTATGATTGGTTACCTTCTTGGTCTTCCGAACATGCGCAACTTGGCCTTCTGGGGTTACCGAGCGCGCACGTTTATTGCCAGTGATGGGGTCCGCATCGCTTAGTCGAGTGTGCCTTGAAAGATGTAGCGTAAGTCGTGCTGATGTACGATCAAATAGAGCAACATACCTATCGTTGTGCAGCCCTCCGTCAGCCATTGGTAGCGCATCAGTTACAGGACCAGTGGATATGCCACTGTATTCATCGTCTTGTCCGAATTCCCTGTCCAATTCGATATTCATCTGCTGAGTATCGTCATCTTGACGAGGTACACCGATTGACTCGTCGTCCGACCAATCATGGTCGAGCTGGGACCTTGTTGCACTGTTATAGGCTTGCGCATAGTTGGATAGTTCCTTCGATCGCTCGATGTTATGAGCACGCGCTTGGACCTTGTTAGTCAAAGATGCCGCATGCCCCCACCAAGGAAAACCACAACTTACATGGTATTCCTCGCGGCGGAGGCCTTGACACGTCGGGAGTCAAAGACAGGTCCCGATTCTGTACAAGGGACTGGAAGGCCCCTTGGGTGGTAGCCGGCTGAGCTACAACGCACGATGTATACTGAGGGAGGCATCGTCAGTTTGTAAGTGTAGCATTGTGGTGTCCTTACCTCGTGTCGAACATTCTGTGACCGGGGCGTGGCTGTACGACCCCCGCCTCCTTGCGTCGACGGTTCTCAGCCTCGGTTGCACGCCTTTGAGCTTGTGAATTGTTCTCCTCAACTGAAGGGAGATGAGCAAGAGCGCTGTCCAAACGAGCAGGGGCGGGACTTACTAAGTTGCTGTTGTTTCTCAGACGGTCGACGAACGCGTTGCTCGCCGTTGCCTCTGCCTTGCAGACTAGAGGCCATTTGCCAGTGAGATTGGTAGTACGGTGCGTTGGAAAAGACTCGAGGTGGTGGGGGAAAAAAAGAGAGAAGCGAGTTCTCCGCCCAGAAGCGAGTTCCCCGTCTAAATATCTGAGACGTTATTGCGGCCTTGGCTCAACGGAGCGGCCAAACGTTCGACGGAGTTTGCCAACTGTCAGCGGGAATTCTGGGGCAGGTCAGTACGCCGTTGCATGTGCGGTGAAAAAAAGGGTGAGCGTCGGCACAGCCTTCAACTATGGCGGCATCATCGAGTAGGTGCCGATATTGCTACAAACTTACCAACAGCATCAGTCGTCACGTCCAGCACGTTACAGCATGTAGAAATCAATGGCTGGCAGATGTGAATGACCCTTCTGCCACGCGAGACCGAGGAGTAGGGCGCATGGACAACGACGAGGGTTGGCCCATGGAGGGCCTCGGCGACGACGACAACATCGGTTATGATGAGCAGCTCGTCATCGACGTATCAGTACGGACCAGACCAATATCCATGGTACATACACACCTGATGCCCGCTATTTCCAGATCACGACACAACGACCGACAGGGTTTACGTTGATGAATACCCTGGCCCGGCAGGTCGCCCAATTCGCACCGCCAACACAGCGTTTGCACGTACATGGCAAACCAACGCCGAAACCGGCCAAGAACCCTGGGCCCCGTTCGCAGACAAGGACGAGTGGGAGTTTGGGAAATGGATGCTGCAGACGCTAGGCCATCAAGAGATTGACACGCTTCTCAGTTTGAATTTCGTGAGTACTCCTCCTAGATTCAATTCCGGCATATCAGATGAATACCCATGCAACAATAGATAAAAAAACGTATCAAAATATCCTTTCACAATGCTTATACCTTCCTAAAGAAGGTGGACGGCCTCCCAAGTGGACCTGGATGGACTTGCGAGATGGTCGGGCTCCCCAGAGGGCCTGATGGCGTCGAGCACGAGGTTGAACTGTGGTCGCGGAACGTCGACGAATGCGTTGCTGCGTTACTCGGCAATGTAGGCTTTCAAGACCACATAGCCTACAAGCCAACGAAGGTCTTCAAGGACGCGGAGAGGACGGAACGCTTATACGGAGAGGCGTGGACTGCAGACTGGTGGTGGGAAACACAGGTGAGTCCTTGTGCCTCAACAATAAACAACGTGTTAACCCTTCGGAGGCGAAACTCCCCATCGGGGCAACAGTTGCGCCGGTGATCCTTTCCACCGACAAGACGCGCCTCACCAACCTCTCAGGTGATCAGACCGCATGGCCGGTTTACCTTACCCTTGGCAACATCTCGAAGGCCTTGCGACGACAACCTTCCTCCCACTCGACGATTCTCATCGGCTACCTTCCCGTCTTTAAGATGGACCACATACCAGAAAAGGATCGCTCAGTGGAAATATACAGGCTATTCCATCACTGTATGCATCGCGTCCTTCAGCCAATGGAAGAATCTGGCAGGCGGGGGATTGACGTTGCGTGCGGGGATGGGGTAGCTCGTAGTGTGTTCCCAATCCTTGCGTCGTATATGGCTGATTACCCTGAGCAATGCCTGGTGGCTTGCTGCAAGGAAAACCGCTGCCCGCTCTGTACAGTTCAGCCAAAGGAACGAGGAGATATTGGACGCGTCGCGGTCACCCTCCGGGAGCCCAACTCGACACTCTTGACTTTGCGAGGGCATGAAGCAGGCGACTCCGTCGCTACGGAGACCTTTGAAGCAGAGGGCCTACGCCGGATATACAATCCATTCTGGGCCAATCTTCCTCATTGCGATATATTCTCGAGCATTACTCCTGACATTCTACATCAACTACACAAGGGGCTATTTCACTCACACCTTTTAGAGTGGTGTACAAGGCTCATTGGCGAGGATGAGCTCGACGCGCGCTTCAAGGCCATGCCTGGCCACCCGGGGCTTCGACATTTCAAGCACGGCATATCCGGAATCTCACAGTGGACCGGAAAGGAATTTAAGGCCATGGAGAAGGTATTTCTAGGAGCTATAGCTGGTGCGGTGGACAAGCGTGTCGTCATTGTTGCTCGCAGCATCTTGAACTTCATTTATTATTCCCAACTTCAATGTCATTCCACACAGACAATTGCCGCGCTGGAACGTTCCCTTGGCGATTTTCATGCCAACAAATCCATCATCATCGACCTCGGCATTCGTCGACACTTCAATGTACCCAAGATCCACATTATATCCCATTACGTCGACTCTATTCTCTCGCGGGGCTCACTCGACGCATACAACACCGAGGCGTCCGAGCGTCTTCATATCGACTATGCCAAGGACGCGTATCGCTCGAGCAACCGGCGGGACTACACTATTCAGATGACAAGATGGCTCCAGCGGCGGGAGGCCATGTACATGCGCGCAGGATTTATTCATTGGTGCGAACGGAACGCTTCGGTTCATGTTGATCAAGACGCTGGCGAAGCATCGGACTCTGACACAGAGTGTGATAAAGGATGCGAACCCTCGACTGCTTCGATTTCCCCCGACCGCGATGGCTACTACATCGCGAAGAAACCGCCGTTTCCAGGCTTACACCCAGCAGAGATCGAGCAGGTCTACAATATCGCAGGCTTCTTGACAGCATTGACATCATTTATTAGGACTCGCAGCAACGGGCCATGGGCCTTTCCGGCTGCGCACGATCGTTTCGATTGCTTCAAGCTAGTCAACATATTATTGCCCGCACAACCTTGGGTCGCATCAAGTCCACAACTCACAAAAACAATCGTTCGCGCAACCCCTTCAAGACCTTCCAACAACCAACGAAAGCTAGCAACGCGACCAGCGCAGTTTGATGCCGCGTTTATTCTTGAAGATCCAGCCACCGATACAGTTCCGAATCCTCCGGTTCGTATCGCTCGTATTTGCATCATCTTTCGACTTCCCCCACATCTCGCTCTCTCGCCCCACCCTCTCGCTTTCGTTCAATGGTACACACATCTGGGTTCCAATGATCCCACAACACAGATGTACCATGTATCGCGCGCCACCCGAAATCGACAGCCTCACAGCGCGGTTGTCTGCGTTACGCAGATCCTTCGTGGGTGTCACCTGATCCCACAATTCCCGAAGAACACGAACAATGAGTGGACCCAGCAAAATTCAATGGATTTAGCGGCGCGTTGTTTTGTAAATACATATATTGACCTTAGCACGTTTGTGGCCTCGAAAGGTATATAGTCACTATAGCTCTCATAAACATTCATAGCACATATAGTTAGTAATGAATGTATATAGGCTATATATACATACAAGATGCTATGTTGTCTATGTAGAGCTATATAGCGCGTGAATTAGCTATGGCGGCTCTGAGAGCCTATATACCTTATTAGGAAGGTATATAGCAAACCCTTTTTGCAGATGAACCCCACCGCCTATGAGGTCCTCGAGAAACTCCCATTCTTGGCAAGTGTATTCGCGTGTGTTTGACTAGAGCTTTTTCTTCACGAGCGCCGGAGCAGACCGCCGTCATCAAGGAGACGCTCCGCATGACTGTAGCGGTACCCAGTGGCCTTCCACGAGTCGTGCCTCGATCAGGATCAGGTGCCATCATTTCCGGCGTTAGGATCCCGGGAAGAGTCCGTGTTTCATTATGCACGTCTGTCCGTTGCTTTTTTCATGTCTGACGCTCTCGGCTGCAAGACAGTCGTGAGCCAGAGCTCACTCTTCGTGTCGTTTTCGGAAAGAGATTTTCGCTCAGCCGCATGAGTTCATTCATTCCTGATGGGGGGCTTCAACCGGGATCCAGATCTTTGGACTGTTTGGAGAACTGGCTTGTGGCTTTCTCACAAAGGGACCGCGTAGGTGTCTCGGTAAAATAAGTAAGCCGCGAATTTTTCGGAGTCCGCGTCGTGATGAGGTTGACCACTCCGACTGACCAGCCTGGCATCGCCTTTGCGCACATAATCCGTCGTTTCGACGTCGCTGAAGATCTGTCAAGGTGAAAACCCTTCGTATTGTCTGCATGGATGAGCAATTGACTGGAATACGTCATATCTTGTGTCTATCATTTTCCTTCTCGATAACAGCTGGCGCGCGCTGCTCCGCGAGGCACACCCCTTGTGGCGTTCTTGCTCCTCGCGTCGCTCACGCCGCGCTTCCCTCCCCAGTGCGCCGATGCGCCGATGTTTCCTGCGCACACAGCAGCCTACTTATTTTCACTCGCCCCTTCTCTCGACCCTGTAATTTACCTTTTTGCATATCCAGACACGTTCTTTGTCTTGTTCGAAAAATGATATTTGGATTTGTCAGCAGGCCAAACTCTTGGACAAGATCACATCTCAGTTGGACTTTCTGACATGGAGACACCCCCGGTGTTCTTCAACACTCAACGAATCACAGACGCAAATCCCTTTATATGATTAAGGAGGATAGATGGATGGTGACAGAGGCGGAGGCAGATGTGGCTGCTCCATTGGGAATCCTTATCCTTCCCGATATCTGATTATGTACTTAGTTAGTTCCCTTCCCAGCAGCATTTTTGAAAAGAACTGACCCGTGGTATTTTAAACTATTTTTTTTCAAAATCTCAAACCCCCTTGCCCTTGCGATATGTGCCATGCCTGCGAAGGAGCCCTGCAACAGCCCCATGTCTCATGTATAATGCCCTCTGTAATGGGGTATGCCCATGCTTGTCCTGCGCCATCGCATCTGCGCCCGCTTCGATAAGCATTTGTACGACCTCCATGGCTTGTGGGGACTCAGATTCCGCCGCCAAATGCAATGGATTGCGCCCGGACTTGTCCTCGGCTGTCGCATCTGCGCCCGCTTCGATAAGCACTCGTACGACCTCCATGGCTTGTGAGGACCGGGATCCCGCTGCATGATGCAATGGATTGCACTCATCGTTGTCCTGGGCCGTCGGATCTGCGCCTGCTTCGATAAGCGCTCGTACGACCTCCGTGACTTCTGAGGACTTAGACCCCGCTGCCTCATGCAATGGATTGCGCCCATGCTTGTCCTGGGCCGTCGCATCTGTACCCGCTTCGATAAGCGCCCGTACGACCTCCATGGCTTGTAAGGACGAGGACGTCGCCGCCTCATGCAACGGATTGCGCCCATGCTTGTCCTGGGCCGTCGCATCTGAGCCCGCTTCGATAAGCGCTTGTACGACCTCCATGGCCTGTGAGGACCGGGACCCCGCCGCACAATGCAACGGACTGCGCTCATCCTTGTCCTGGGCCGTCGCATCTGCGCCTGCTTCAATAAGCGCTCCCACGATCCACGTGACTTGAAAGGACCCAGACCCCGCCGCCTCATGCAATGGATTGCGCCCATCCTCGTCCTGGGCCGTCGCATCTGCGCCCGCTCCAATAAGCACTTCTACGACCTCCAAGGCGTCTGGGGGCAGGGACCCCGCTGCCACATGCAATGGATTGCGCCCATGCTTGTCCTGGGCAGTCGCATCTGCGCCCGCTTTGATAAGCACTGGTACGACCTCCATGCCTTGTGGGCTCGCCGCCGCGTAATGCACTGGATTGCCCCCTTTCTTGTCCTGGGCCGTCGCGTCTACGCCCGCTTCGATAAGCGCTTGTACGACCTCCATGGCTTGTTCAGACCGGAACCCCGCCGCGTAATGCAATGTATTGCGCCCGTGCTTATCCTGGGCCGTCGGATCTGCGCCCGCTTCGACAAGCGCTCGTAGGACCTCCATGGGTTGTGCCCACACCGCACAATGCAATGGATTGCACCCATCCTTGTCCTGGGCTGTCGGATCTGCACCCGCTTCGATAAGCGCTCGTATGACCTCCATTACTTGTGAGGACCCAGAGTTCGCCGCCTCATGCAATGGATTGCGCCTATCCTTGTCCTGGGCCGTCGCATCTGCGCCCGCTTCCATAAGCGCTCGTATGACCTCCATGACTTGTGAGGACCCAGAGTTCGCCGCCGAATGCAATGGATTGCGCCCATCGTGGTCCTGGGCCGTCGCATCTGCGCCCGCTTCCATAAGCGTTCGTACGACCTCCATGACTTGTGAGGACCCAGACCTCGCCGCCGAATGCAATGGACTGCGCCCATGCTTGTCCTGGGCCGTTACATCTGCGCCCGCTTCGATAAGCGTTTGTACAACCTCCATGGCTTGTGAGGACGAGGACCACGCCGCATGATGCAATGGATTGCACCCATCCTTGTCCTGGGCTGCCGGATCTGCACCCGCTTCGATAAGCGCTCGTATGACCTCCATGACTTGTGAGGACCCAGACTTCGCCGCCGAATGCAATGGATTGCGCCCATCGTGGTCCTGGGCCGTCGCATCTGCGCCCGCTTCCATAAGCGCTTGTACGACCTCCAAGGCTTGGGAGGACGAGGACCCCGCCGCCTTATGGAATGGAATGACCCCAGACTTGTCCCAAGCCATCGGATCCGCACCAAGTTTCAGAAGAACACGTGTGACCGACGCTGCCCCGAATATCGTCCCTCCACCGCCGTATGTAGTGGTGTCGACGCATCCCAAAAGCCCAGAGAGTTCACTTCTTGTCTGTGCTCAGTGACAAGGAACTCTACAATCCTGTGCAGGCCATAAAGAGCGGCATAATGCAAGCGTGTTCCGTCAGGTTGTGATGGCCTTTTGGTTCTTTCAAATTGCAGTGCAAAGCGGTTGTGTGGATCGTATATCCAGAGCCAGATTGCGAAATGTGGTTTCCTCGGGTCAAACAGCTGCTTCAGCCCAGCTTCCACCCTTTCCGATACATCCTCCAACTGGACATGGTCAACCCAATGTATCGCAGCATATTCGGCAAGAGGAAACTTCCTCAAGCCCTCACTATTGATGTTTTCATCCAGGTGTAGCAGAATCCCCAGAGACGTTTGTGCTGCGAGAGTATGAGCGCCTGTCATAGAAACATGGTAACGCCGGGACATAATGTTGTTGCCTTCGGCTAAGCGGGCAGACATCAAGTACTCCTTCACCGAGAAGTGCGAGAACTGAATGGTCGAACCATATTCATGACGACCGAAAGCAAGCTAGGGCATGCCGACAATACGGCATGCATTGGATCTAGGCAGACATTCTCGCGAATTTCCGGAATTGGTCCTGTGTTGAAATCAAATGCAAGAATCTCCGCGAGTTCCTCGATACGGAGTGGGCGGAAGCTACTGCGACAAATTGCAACAGGCGGTGAACAAATTCCCAGTTGGCCTCGCTGATCTCGAGCAACGTGCGCTCGTATGTGTCGTCGAGCGTCTTCGGTAATTCCGCAAGCGCACGTTCAATTTCAATACGTGCAGGGACGCAACGCCGCAGGAAGTCCCATTGGCAAAATACCCAACGGAACCTACGTCCACCTATCAGCTGACATGATAACCATCATCGTTCCGCAACTCACATCCCGTCGGCTTTTCGTGAGAGCTCATCTATGACCAGTTGCTTGTCTTCTGCTCTCCACTTTTCATCTTCGGATCCGAGTGAACAACCGACGTGATGTAATCCAGAATGTCCTGCCTTTGTCCTTCTTCGTCCTGAAGCGAAATCGAATGGAACTCCAAATCTCAAGGACCGCCTTGATGTCGACTTCAGGCCGACTGGTCAAACATATCCGCAGATTTCGAAGCCTTAGGTTGCAAGATGCTTCACAAGCTCAGGACATTTTCACGGGGCGATGGTGTGCCAGACGAATCGGGAACTCGTCAAGCGCGTCAATAACCAGGTAAACTGGCGCCTGCCCTGGGGAACGGAGCATGGCTTCCAGACATCGCGCAAGGTCCCTGTCGCTGGGAGTCCGGAGCCATCACTTGCCGAATAAAGACGGGAAAGGATGTCGCAGTATGTGGCGGACTGATCAAAGCTGGAAGAGTAACGAAGACAGTAACCCGCGGCGGGGCTTCTTTTCGTCATCTCGGAAGTCGAAATAATAGAATCCTAGCGAAGCTAATCCAGACTCGCGCAGTGGTTGATCTCTTCGATAATCGACGAACTTGCCAGTGCCAGTATGAGGTCCAAGAACAAAATTATTGGAAATTAACCTACCACAGCAAGCTCTTTCCCGTTCCCGCTATGAGATCGCGTCAGCAATGACATTGAAGCTCAAGAGAAAGCAGTACACACGCTTTCCATGAATCCAAGAAGAGGATAAGACGATGATTTCCATTTTGCGAATGTGTCCCCTGGATGAACCATCGTGCTGTTCCGTCGTGGTGGGTTTCACGTCCGATGTTGTAATTCTTCCACGGATCTGGCGGAGAAAGCCAACGTTGGACATCCCGTCGCAGCTGCTCGCCTGTCAGACAGATTTCAGCATTCCTAGTCAAACACCAATAAGAAGAAACGGACGTTTTGATTCGTTCATGCCGTTCACAAGCTGCTGCATCATCTCTATCAACCCAGTTAGGTTCACGCCACCCGCCTCGTCAGAAAATAAACCGACCTAGAGCTTTCTGGATGTCGTATGTCGATGCTTCTCGATCTAACCAGATAGATGCTCAGCGGAGAGCACATGACAAACAAGGCAGGACTCGCTCACCGCTCAAGACCTCCCTCAAATTCATGGCAAGCCCATGGACAACCTCGAGCGTCTGCGCAGCGCCACACGAGATTCATCAAGGGTCAGCCTTTCTAGTCTATCAAGAACCATCTCGACGTCGTTCTCCCCGAAAAGCTTCTTAACGCATTTCTCTACGCCCCATTGAGTCGAGTAATTTATCTATATTCAACGATGGACTCACTCAGTCGACCCTGTTTGACTTGCTTTGTCGCCACGGCAAGTGTAGAGATCAACTGGACCAATATCTTGACAATGGTTTCCGACATGGCAGGCGTAGGACGGATCGTTGTATAGATTTCGAGTCGCTTGAGAAAGTTGCAGATCGTCTCAAATAGGTCAACGAGGGCATCATAGCTCGCATTGATATCTTGAACAGCCTACACAAGTTGGATGTCACAAGGACTTGCCCATAGAAACTGTGGAGATACGCACAGAGAGGAGAACCCCGATACATGTATGTATCGTTTCCACAAACGGGACCTGCTGGAGAAGAAGCGTGAGAGACGAGTAATGTAGAACCCATCAACGTCCCGACATACGAAACCAAAAGACACGCCAAGGGTCGCAATGCCGGAAAGCATGTGAAGTGCTTGGACAGTATGGTTGAGCACTGTCATGAGCTTGTTGTCATGTCCTCGGAATTGGCGGAAAGTGCGAGCTTGGTTGTGAAGAAGTTCGGTGATAGACTCAACAGAGTTGCAGCACTCGAGTTGGACTGCGAGTGGGTGTCCTGCGAGATTTATCGTTGTTTCCTTTTCGAACTCCTCCAAAGCAGACTCAAACAATGATTGGAACATAGACGGTTCAGAGTTGGTAGCCATGTATGTGGGAATGGGAATAGAGGGTGGATGAGATCACTGGAATGCGGGCTGTGGTGATATGGGAGGTACGGTGAGGGTGAGACAGAAGGGACACCGCTGGGGTACCGCCATCGATAGCCGCCCAAACCAAACACTGACATCGCAAGTGACAGAACCCAAAGACACAGCAGAGTAGGTCAAGGTCAGGAATCTCTGAGATGCACGTGAACTGCATCGACTAGAAGGGAGGTCGAGAGAGACTGTGAAGGCAGACATCGCGAGCGTAAAAGAGTTGGGTGCGCATGGTTCCGGGCCTCGCCCGCTCAGGCTCGGCTGAGCTTTGACCTCACCACATGCACTTTGCTATCCGCCGGAAATCTCTTCTCTTTCTCCAAGACTGTTTGTCAATCATTTATCTCGACTATGGAATTGCGCACATGAGTTTGAGCGGCCGCCTGCGCATGTCCAGGTCCGAGTCGGGCGTAGATGCCCCGGTGATCACGCCCAACGGGAAATGAGTTGATGTCATCTGATGTTTGTCGATGATATCTGACTCCGCCAAACAATGTCAGATAACGTCGGATAAAGGTGACAACTTGCGCATTTTCTGATGTTATCTGGTGATATCTGACTGGTGTTAAATATGTCCGATCACACCACATAACATCATGATAAACCGTTGTATTCTGATGACTACTGATTATATTAATCCTACTAGTACACTATTCCCAGGCGCGATATTGCTGGAGAAGGGTAGCAAGTGCCAGTGAGAGGAGGTGATATTGAGTGGGAGGAGAAGAACGCGCGCGAGTGGCAAGCGCGTGGTTGGGGATACTAGGACTTCGTCAACTGCGTATGGGTCCGCAAAGACGTCTCGAAATGCACACGAACAGTGAGGGGATAGTGTGCGCAACTGCTTGAACGAAGTGTACTAAGACACAGGCTCTGCAGATCGAACGCACGCAGCGAGCCGTTCGTGCCGACCGAGACGAAGATGTCTGTCGAGTTGGGCAGCCACGCGACATCGTACACCTCGCAGTCGTGCGCGATCAGCTGCGTCACCGCCATTGACATGTCCATGTTCCAAACCGTGCACGTCGTGTCGATCGAGGATGTCACCACGAGGCTGGGCATCTTCTCATTCCACGAAAAGTTGGTCAGCGGCGCCCTGCCGCTCTGGCCCTGAACTTTGGATTGCTGCAGCGGTGGCGGCGGCAGGGCAGGGGACGGGGGCGCTGGCGCATTGGGATATCTGCAATTTTTGGGAGAGAGACGGCGAGCGGACTTACCCTGGATAACGCTGCCTTTAGGGAGAGGCGGTGTCCGCCCGAGGTCGGTTGCCGCCCAACGAAGGAGGAGGATGCAAGGGGCGCATCACCCGTGTACTCGAATACGCGCAGCGAATCGCCTGTCGTCATAAGGAGCTCCGTCATCGGCGCCTTCTGGGACCACGCAAAGCTCGACAAAGTGCCGGGCTGCCACTGCAATGCGGTAGCGGGGTACCTGTGGTTCAGTTCGACGAGTGTCACAAAGTCGGGGTAGTCACTAATACTCACTATAATCGTCCTCAAAGCAGGGGCACATTCAGGATCTGAGGTAATTGCGGGGGTTTCGCGTATGGTGACAATGCAGGAAGACACAGAGCTGGCTATCGGGTTCCACGTTTCATGTTAAATGCTCGACAGTGTGCATGTTCTCGTCATATGCCGATGACGAGGTCAGTACATTCGCGAGCATGCAACACAATGAAAGTCTGGACTTGCCTTGGTTGCGATCACAAGTTGGTCTCGGATTCCTTGTTTCTCAGCCCACTCGCCTGTGCTTTGGATGAAGTTTCGCTTTTATGGGTGTATCTCAGCTGAAGCATACATATATGCGCAAATTTGACCTACACTGAGATCAAAATAGGTGTCAAGGAGCTTGAAGGAGCTCTGCCGTTTGCACCTGTATTCCCCACGGTTATGCGACCCTGCTGACCAGGACGTGGGGGGCAGTGTGTGGTGTCAGCCCAGTCTCTTGCACAACTGTGATGTTGACCTTGTGAGCGAGTGGATTGAGCAACAGGTTATATGCGCACGATTATACAGAGATCGAAGTCAGTGGGCATCAGCACAACGTGTCAACGTCACCATGCAGCGATGTCTCCGACAACAGCAAGGTCATGACAGGTTTGGGCAGGAAAAACGGGCTGAGCATCGTTGGTAGCTGCAGCAGTCTTCCACTGCGATGCTCGAGCACAGCCGCTCGCAGGCTCGATGCCGTCGTTGAGCAAGAGAACGTGCCGAGATGGGGATGGTTGAAATGGACAGGCAGTGGGACGCTGTGAAAAGCAGAAGATACGGCAGTGAGCAGACAAAGACGACAGACAGGACAGTCTCATGATGAAGAGGGACGGACTGATGGGGACATTTGTTACAGTTATGCAGAAATTAGGAGAGCTGTGCGGTGGAAGAGCACAAGACTGTGAATAGAATGAGAGAAAATAGAGGACATCTACTTACGATGTCATGTCATGGGACGAAAGAGGATGCGGCAGTTGTATGAGTGTCGATAGGTTGAAATGCTTTTAGAAATGGAAAACGTAAAGGCATGATCACACCGAGAAGATGTAAAACCGGTAAAGTCGGGGGCAAGAGCGATCCAAGTCAAAAACACGAATTGACGTCAGCCCACATCAGCTTTTCATCGGATTTCATCACCCAGTCAGCTGTCATCGGCTCTCGTCGGATGACATCGCCGCGTTTCTCGTTGGGGATCACGCCCCCACTCTTCCAACCTTCCAACATCCCGTTCTGCCCTATGGCCCCACTACGCCCCTTTCCACTGACCGTATCGTCCCTATGTTTTTTTCCCTGCCTCGCTGCCATCCGACCGAGTCATCCCCAAGCTATCACTGGTCCATTGGCAAACCCAACACCCGTCGCACCCTGCGCCACCTTTACAGACGGTCGAGTCGTTTGTCAACGCAACGTCGCCCGGCCCGAGCGGTCTTCAGACTCTTCACAACAAAGGGGCCGATGATGCTTCGGGGCCGCGCCGCAAATGATACCTCTCGCGCCCGTGTTTCGTCTGGGCCCCCAAGAGGAGGAGGGAGCGCGAAGCTCTGCCGGCAGCGGTCCCGAATCCTCCAGCTCTTGGAGCAGGGCACCCTTGCGACTTCGACACCCGCTCCCGCGGGTATGAGAGGATTTGGCCTCCAGAGTTCCTCTCACCAGCGGGCTTTACGGCAGATGAGAACACCCCGCGCTCGCAGCCACCTCATTTGACGGGGATTTACACGCAGTTCCAACCGACGCCACGATGGCAGGCGCGGTTCTGAGAGAAGTCGCTGGGGCTTGGCTCAGCACTGAGCCAAACCAAGCCGTGCCCGCGTGCCTACCGACCCTGCGTTTCCGCTTCTCCCCTTCCCATTTCCAAGTCTGTCTGTCAGTCCTTTATCTCGACTATGGAATTCCGCACACAGGTTTGAGCAGCCATGACCCCTGCCTGCGAATGTCCAGGTCGGGACAGGTGCCCCGGTGATCTCCAGGCACGCACACTTCCAAGCCCACCACACTGCTTTCCACTGGCTGTACCGCCCCCACTTCTTTGCCCTGTCCCGCTGTCACCCGACCGAGTCATCTCTACACCGTCACTGGTCCATTGGCATACCCCAACACCCGTCGCGCCTTCCCCCGCCACCTCTACAGATGATCGGAGCATATTCCGTCATTTTTGAACGTAGCGTCGCATTGCGGATGCTTCTCATTCCCCTTACAACTTCCCCGCTCAGTCCTCGACACCTTGCATCACAGCCGTTTGCCACGTTTTATATTCGGACCGCGAACCCCGGTGTTCACAACAAGGGAATTGCGTCGGCTGACGACGCTCCCGAGCGCGCAAATTATATCCCCTGCCTGAGTTTCGTCAAGTTCCAAGAGGAGGAGCTGGCCCTTTCCGTAGGGCACTCTTGCGACTCCGCAATATTTAGTCCCGCGGTTATAAAGACATGGGTTCCTAGACTTCTGCCCGCCAGAGGGCTTTCCAGCAGATGAGAAACACCTCACCCTCATCGCGTTTGACGAGTATTTGCACGCAGTACCGACCGGGCGCCACGTCTCCCTTGCCCACCGACCTGTGACAGCAAGTGGACCCTTTCAGTACTCCCATCCTACTCTGGGCCTACGCATGGACTGCGTGCCCGTACTCGATGGTACGGGCGGCGTACTGCGCCGCGTCTATACGTCTGGGTGGGGCTGCCCGTCATCTTGGCGGCCACCAGCCGCATCCGCATGACATGTAGAGCATGCTTGGGGATAAGAGAAAGAGAGATGTTGCATCGTTCTTATTATACCTCGAGTTCGGATGTGTTTTAGCATTTAAAAGAAAGTACGTGTATGATACCTTAAAAAAAGAAAATCCGTCGAGCCAGCAGAACATGCATGTGTCACAAACATTTCACCAAGTGCTTGACTAATTTTCTTCGCCCGAAGACGCGATTGGTTGGCCTTCGATTCGATTTTGAAACAGTCACGAGTAGGAAGAAGTGATACGAGGAATGAGTACAGAACCCCGGTGCGCTGCACGATCTGTGATGTTAGAATTCCGTGCATGTGTCCGCGCAGCCAAATCTTCGACCCGCGCTTACTTCACGGATGCCTTTCTAGGCGGGTCCGAGTCACGTGAGGTGCCTGTGCGTTGCTGCCAACGCACGCCGCAGACTAATCTAACTCTCACCCGATCTTCCACCTCTCTCCCACTATGTCTTCAGGTCCATCGCTTTCGAGCCAGGAAAATGAATGCGATGATGCCGGTCACACTCGGCTGAAAGTTCTGGCCCAGAATCAGCGTAGGGTTTAAGCTGATTCTGGGCCAGAACCTTCAGCTCATGACACAACACCGCCCGACGAAGAGAAGCTCCGAATGTTTCCGATTGACCCGCGGTTCGCCGACTCGAGTGTAGTAACCTCCAGTGGGACCAGCACGCGTCGGGACAACTTCCGCGAGGTTGTGGAGGAGAGAGATGGTATCTGTTGTGGTGACAGGAATTCCCGCTAAACGATATCAACGACCGGAGTCTTCCTCTGAAGAGCCCAAAAGACGTGGCGATGCGGTCACCGCCAAGGTGGGAAATCGTTGTCTCACTACCAACTGTCTCCCACATCACGCTTACCCTGCTAATTATGCGCATCTGCTTTCCAGGGGGGCGAAGGACTCTGAAGTAGGCAGCCAATCGTTGTGACAAATTCATCATTGGCTCAAATAGCCGAACTACAGCTCACCAAGTTGGAATTTTCATGCGTCGTGGAACCCTGAATGTCGATACTCGCTCGAATACCTTTCGTCGCCGTGAGTGCCGTGTATCGCGACCCTACTTCTTTTGTTGAAGATCTTTACATGTCCCCTAGTTAGGAAAGACGCGCACGCACTCTTTGACAAGGGTGGGATCATTCTGCTGCCAGAGGGTGATGTTGTAGAGAAATATAGGCGACATGGGAAACCCGATTTTGACGAAGATGTGCGTGATCCAGTACTATTTCCGAAACTGTCTTAATTCACACCAATCAGCACATGAACAACGTTCGCTACAAGTATCCACTCATCGCGTCGGAAACAACGGATGGGTGCCCACTCCACCGCTTGCCATTCCCTGCACGGCCTGGCGAGATCCCGGAAGCCGTCAACTTTCCTTGCCCCTTTGCCGACTTTCCTGTATTGGAATTTCATGTCCATCCGTGTTTGTTATCTGCCTCGCTGGTCGGTTTAAGCCAAACTTGTATCAATATTTCTCAAGCACCAGCCATGATCTTTACGTATCCTCAGCGGACGACTGTGGACTGCCCAGCTTAGTGTTGAATTCCTCAATCACCAGAGGTTACCCACTGATAGGGATGATCGCATCGGCTATGATGATACTCACTCGAATCGCGTGGACGATGCTTCATACCGACGAAGTCTCCGACTCCAGAACCAGAACGACAGACAGGCCTCGCCTTCATAGGAGCGTAGGGGCAAGAAGCGGCAACGCTCCAGTAATCAGCGTGACTGTCGCGGCGATACCAGACACCAAAGATTCCCAGGGATTACGAGCTCTCAAGGCCGAAACTCTCATCCGCATACATACAAGCTCAAGCGAGAGTTTGTTCGGGATTGGGTGTCCAGTGTTATCGGACAGACGTTTGTTGAGGACGACGCTCTGATATCGCAGAACGTATGATGTGAGTGCCAGTGCCATCGGTGATGTTCCATTCCCATATGAATCAGACTTTGTCGTATTCTCGTCGTTACAGGATTAAGGAGTAAATGTTTTCAAAGAATTACACCATACACCCCCCGATATTTTTGTGAATTGACTTACTTGTTGAACGTTCTCGTCGTGTGGTGACTTCTAGTAGGTGTTGTAGACTCCGTCACTGACACGTGCCTTTTCCAAAATGTGATCAGGATCCGCTACTAGGTCAGTCTTGTCCTTGCTCTGCTTTCGAGATGTTGTCACATTCGTATTATACCTCGGGCTCTGATGTATTTTATAGCCACAAACATTTCACCAGTGAAGAATCTCTTGGCCGGCGCGGTTGGTTGACCGCCACCGTCGGGACAGTCGTGAACAGGTACACAAACCTGCGCGGCACGATCTGTGAGGCCATGTGAAGTCCTGTGAGTTTCGTTCTGTGCATGAGTCCTGAGTCGCGCGGCCATTTCTTCGACCTCGTCTCGCCTCTGCCTGTGAGAGCTCTGGATTCGTACCCGCACGAGGTGCGGATGTGCGTTGCGATCGTCGACCGTAAGACCGAAATCCATGCACGCAGATAAGGCGTGGGCACCTTTTCTTTGATTCCCATGACATCCTTTTGTGCTTTCTCGTTACTCTCGACGCCCAGTAGCCCCAGCTGTGGCTAGTGCTGGCAAGGGCAACTGATGATTAGCATCAGAAAGGTACTGTCATGGATTTCTTTCTTCGCGCCATCTACAACGTGTTCTCCCGCCCCCTCTCTCGCTTCCCTGGACCACCTGGTGCCGCATGTACGACTCGGAGGTGGTGGCTTGCATACATGCAGCTTGGCCGAGGGATCAGTCTCTCTACATGCGCGCGGGGCATCATCAGAAATATGGTATCTTCTCAACGTGGCCGTCTTCTTGATGCGGTGTTGACCCTGACCAGGTGACATCATCCGAATCGCCCCAAACGAGGTAAATAGAGCGCATTCTGTTAGGAACCGGTGCCTACTCTTGAGTATCCCTGCAGCTCCATTTTTCAAGACCGACAGCGTATAACGAAATATACAACACCCGGAACAAATGGGATAAGGACTATGGATTTTACTGGGGCTTTGACCCGGACAAGGCCTTCTTTCCGGAGCCGAGTACGATTTATGTACTTCTCTGGACATGTTGAACACAATTACTGTATATCGTCATCCGGATCGTTTCAGTTCTGTGACGCGCTCAGAGAGCAACATGCCGCTGGTGAGCTCATTCAACTCATTCGCCTGCTGACACTTAACTGCGCACAGGCAATTCCGGCAATCTCTACCTCGGCTTTGAATGTTTCGGTGCAGACACAATCACCAATTTCTTATTCGCTACTTCCTTCGACCAACGACCCTGTCCTGATTTTCGTGGAGATGTCGTCGGCGAAGGCATTGACCAAGCGATACCTAGCACACTGAGGAAGTTCTCCTCGGGTTTTGTTTGGATACTACATAACTTTCCAGCGTCGATCCTCATGGTCACCTCCCTTAATAGCACGAAGGGCTTGATTGTGATCAAGAACGTGAGTCTGACGTCATTATCTTGTCCCATAAAAGATTATATTCTTTTAGGCGCTAAAAGCCGAGATCAAAAACATCTTGCGAAATCCAAGGTCGTTGGACGATGCACCACACCGCACTATATACAGAGAATTCCTTTACCCAGAGGTCAACAAGGGGCATCATCACACTCTCGCAGAATCACAACTTCTGGATGAAGCACAGGTTCTCTTCACAGCAGGGTCTCACACCGTCGGGACCGCGCTCATGACTGGTGCCTGTTATCATCTATTGCGCAGTCCTGAGGCGAAGCAGAGGCTGGTAGACGAGGTGCACGTCGCGTGGCCTGTGCTTGACCAACCCCGCCTATGAGGTCCTCGAGAAACTCCCATTCTTGACAAGTGTATTCGCGTGTGTTTGACTCGGCAAACTTTTTCTTCACGAGCGGAGCAGACCGCCGTCATCAAGGAGATGCTGCGCATGGCCGTAGCAGTACCCATGGGCCTTCCGCGAGTCGTGCCTCGATCAGGTGCCGTTATTTCCGGCGTTAGGATCCCGGGAAGTGTCCGTGTTTCATTATGCACATCTGCCATTGCTTTTCATGTCTGACGCACTTGGGCTGCCAGACAGTCGTGAGCCAGAGCGACCTCTTCGTGTCGTGTTTGGACGAGAGTTTCGCTCAGCCGCACGAATTCATGCCTGATCGGTGGCTTCAACCGGGATCCAGATCTTTGGAGAACTGGCTTGTGGCTTTTTCAAAAGGGCCACGTAGACGTAGTTGTCTCGGCATAAAAGTAAGCAAGCCACAAACGTTTCAGAGTTCGTGTCGTCATGAGGTTGACGACACCAACTAACCAGCCTGACATACTGTGCATATTGTCTGCATGATGAGTGACTGACTCTTGTCACAAGGCCTGCTGACAGCTGACCTGAGGTTCTCCGAATATACCCTACCTCTCTTTGAAGGGCAGCATTTGCAAACCACGGAGTGATTGACTGGAATACAGTACTGTCACATCTTGTGTCTCTATCATTTTCATCTTCGATATCAGCCTGGTGCGCGCTGTCCGCAGCGCGTACCCCTAGTGACGTTCCTGCCCACTGCATCACTCACGCCGCGCTTCCCTCCCTGGTGCACCGATGCGCAGATGTTTCCTGTGCACACAGCAGCCTACTGATTTTCACCCACCCCTTCTCAACCTCGTAATTTACCTTTTTGCAATCCAGACTATTGTCTTTGCCTTGATCGAAAAAATAAATTTTGTATTTGACAGCAGACCTAACCCTTGGATGTTCAGACACCTACATGTCAATGAAACTTCAACAATCAACCAAATCACAGACACGAATCCCTCTATTTATAGGTTAGATGGATGTAAGATTTTGATGGAAGGTGGAGGCAAATGTAGAGATTGTTGGGAATCTTATCTTATCCTTCCAGATATGGAAATTCGCGTGATTACGTACTTAGTTCTCTTCCCATCAGCAACAGCAAGGACTGACCCGTGGCATTTTTTTTTTCAAAATCCTAAGCCCCCCTTGAGATATGTGCCATGCCTACGAAGGAGCCCTGCAACAGCCCAATGTCTCTTGGATAATGCCTCATGTAATAGTATGCCCATGCTTGTCTTGCGCCATTCTATCTGCACTCGCTTCGATAAGCACTTGTACTACCTCCAAGGCTTCTGAGGACTCAAACACCGCCGGCGCGAGAGCGTACCCATGCTCGTCCTAGGCCATCGGATCGGCGCCTGCTTCGATAAGTGCTCGCACGACCTCCATGGTTTTCGAGGACCGGGACCTCAACGCGGAACGAATTGGATTGCATGGCCCATCGTCGGCCTCGGCCGTCTGATCTGTGCCCGCTTCGATAAGCGCTCGTACAACGTCCAAGGCAACGTCCAAGGCTTCTGAGGACCAGGACCCCACCGCCGAATGCGATGTATTGGGCCTATGCTTGTCCTGGGCCAACGCATCTGCGCATGCTTCGATAAGCGCTTGTTCGAATTCCGAAGACGAGCACTCCGCCGCCACATGCAATGGATTGTGCCCATGCTTGTCTTGCGCCGTCGGATCTGCGCCCGCCTCGATAAGCGCTCGTACGACCTCCAAGGCTTCTGGGGACCAGGACCCCGCCGCCCGATGCAATGGACTACGCCCATGTTTGTCCTGGGCCATCGGATCTGCGCCCGCTTCAAGAAGCGCTCGTACGACCTCCAGGGGTTGTGAAGACCAGGACCCCACCACCGCCTGATGCAATGGACTGCGCCAATCCTTGTCCTGGGCCATCGGATCTGCGCCCGCTTCGATAAGCGCTTGTACAACCTCCAAGGCTTCTGAGGACTCAGACCCCGCCGCCGAATGCAATGGATTGCGCCCATGCTTGTCCTGCGCCGTCGGATCTGCGCCCGCTTCGATAAGAGCTCGTACGACCATGGCTTGTGAGGACTTAGACCCCGCCGCCGAATGCAACGGATTGCATCCATACTCGTCCTGGGCCGTCAGATCTGCGCCCGCTTCGATAAGCGCTCGTATGACCTCCAAGGCTTGTGGGGACCGGGACCCCGCTGCCGAATGCAATGGATTGTGCCCATGGTAGTCACCGACCGTCGGATCTGCACCCCCTTCGATAAGCGCTCGTACGACCTCCAAGGCTCGTGAGGACGAGCACCTCGCCGCCTTATGGAATGGAGTGTCCCCAAAGTTGTTCCAAGCCATCGCATCCGCACCAAGTTTCAGAAGGACCCGTATGACCGATGCTGCCCCCGAATATCGTCCCTCCACCGCCGCATGTAATGGTGTCGACCTGTCCCAAAAGCCCAGAGAGTTCACTTCTTGTCGGTGCTCAGTGACAAGAAACTCTACGATCCTGTGCAGGCCATAAAGAGCGGCATAATGCAAGCGTGTTCCGTCAGGTTGTGATGGCCTTTTGATTTCCATTCGCTGTCCTGAGCGGTTGTTTGGATCGTGTATCCAGACGGAGATCGCTAGATGTGGTTTTCTCGGGTCAAACAGCTGCTTCAGCCCAGCTTCCACCCTTTCCGATACATTCTCCAACTGGACATGGTCAACCCAATGTTTCGCAGCATATTGGGCGAGAGGAAACTTCTTCAAGCCCTTCCTGTTGATGTTTTCATCCAGGTGTAGCAGAATCCCCAGAGACGCTTGTGCTGCGAGAGTATGCGCTCCTGTCATAGAAACATGGTAACGCCGGGACATAATGTTGTTGCCTTCGGCTAAGCGGGCAGACATCAAGTACTCCTTCACCGAGAAGTGCGAGAACTGAATGGTTGAACCATATTCATTGACGACCAGAAGCAAGCTAGGGCATGCCGACAATACGGCATCCATTGGATCTTCTAGGCAGACATTCTCGTGAATTTCCGGAATTGGTCCTGTCTTGAAATCAAATGCGAGAATCTCCGCGAGTTCCTTGACACGGAGTGGGCGGCAAGCTACTGCAACAAATTGCAACAGGCGGTGAACAAATTCCCAGTTGGCCTCGCTGATCTCGAGCAACGTGCGCTCGTATGTGTCGTCGAGCGTCTTCGGTAATTCCGCAAGCGCACGTTCAATTTCAATACGTGCAGGGACGCAACGCCGCAGGAAGTCCCATTGGCAAAATACCCAACGGAACCTACATCCACGTATCAGCTGACATCGATAACCATCATCGTCCGCAACTCACATCCCGTCAGCTTTTCGTGAGAGCTCATCTATGACCATTTCTTGTCTTCTGCTCTCCACTTTTCATCTTCGGATCCGAGTGAACAACCGACGTGATGTAATCAGAATGTCCTGCTTTTGTCCCTCTTCGTCCTGAAGCGAAATCGAATGGAACTCCAAATCCTCAAGGACCGCCTTGATGTCGACTTCAGGCCGCTGGTCAAACATATCCGCAGATTTCGAAGCCTTAGGTTAGCAAGATGCTTCACAAGCTCCAGGACATTTTCACGGGGCGATGGTGTGCCAGACGAATCGGGACACTCGTCAAGCGCATCAATAACCAGGTAAACTGGCGCTTGCCCCGGGGAACGGAGCATGGCTTCCAGACATCGCGCAAGGTCACTGTCGCTGGGAGTTCGCGAGCCATCACCTTGCGTCGAATAAAGACGGGAAAGGATGTCGCAGTATGTGGCGGACTGTTCACAAAGCTGGAAGAGTAACGAAGACAGTAACCCGCGGCGGGGCTTCTTTTCGTCATCTCGGAAGTCGAAATAATAGAATCCTAGCGAAGCTAATCCAGACTCGCGCATGTGGTTGATCTCTTCGATAATCGATGAACTTGCCAGTGCCAGTATGAGGTCCAAGAACAAAATTATTGGAAATTAACCTACCACAGCAAGCTCTTTCCCGTTCCCGCTATGAGATCGCGGTCAGCAATGACTTTGAAAGCTCAAGAGAAAGCAGTACACACGCTTTCCATGAATCCAAAGAAGAGGATAAGACGATGATTTCCATTCTGCGAATGTGTCGCCCTGGATGAACCATCGTGCTGTTCCGTCGTGGTGGGTTTCACGTCCGATGTTGTAATTCTTCCACGGATCTGGTGGAGAAAGCCAACGTTGGACATCCCGTCGCAGCTGCTCGCCTGTCAGACAGATTTCAGCATTCCTAGTCAAAACACCAGTAAGAAGAAACGGACGTTTTGATTCGCTCATGCCGTTCACAAGCTGCTGCATCATCTCTAACAACCCAGTCAGGTTCGCGCCACCCGTCTCGTCAGAAAATAAACCGACCTAGAGCTTTCTGGATGTCGTATGTCGATGCTTCTCGATCTAACCAGATAGATGTTCGGCGGAGAGCACATGACAAACAAAGTAGACTCGCTCAACCGCTC
>WTXF01000284.1:0-29164 GCA_022496215.1 Russula brevipes
AAAGTATCTCTATAACTCTCTACGGAACTTCGGCACGCTCTGCGGGACCAAGAGCGTATAAAGGGGCTCTCAGGATGATGCACAGTTCTGGCATCCATTCAGTTCGGCCAATCGACCATACAAATACAATCCGTTCCAACACGCCAAGCTAAACATGTCCAAGGTGACCTACCCTCTACTTGTGCTACTTATACAAGCGCTAACAAGTGCCCGCCAGCCCGTCCTCTATACCTTTCCTCATCCATCTGGTCTGCCGCTCCAGCCTCGCTGTGTTTGTGTTCCTCCTTTGTCGGAACCGACACGACTAGCTAACGTCCACGCCGCGCACAGTGCTGAGCTTGGTATCGACGCCGATTTCAGCGTTGTCAACCTTATCGAGGCCGAAAACTTCAGCCCTGAGTTTCTCAAGCTTGTGAGTGCAATTGATATTATTTGTTCACGCTCTCACTGAGATTCGTGTCATCAGAATCCCAAAGCCACGATTCCCACTCTTACCCATAAAGGGAAATCATACACGAGCACGGCCGATGTGATCAACTACCTTGTGTCCATCTCGTCTATCAAAGTTGCTCCTGAGACCTCCTTCACCACGGCGGTGCACGAAGACAAGGTTGACCCTAACTTCGCATTCCTCGCCGCGGTAAGACCTCTATTGTCCTTCAAGTTATCGATTCGCTTATCTTGTCGTTCCCTTTCAGCGAAACGACGAGGAACTGGCCCGAGTCTCAGGCGGCTTCGGGAACCACTTTGTCTCATCGCGTAAGTGTCGATGGCCGTCTCCCTTTCACACTGCGAAGCAGGAATCTATAATTGATGACGACGTCTTTTAATCCTCTCGCAGGGCTCGTGCACGTGAAAAAGTACGCAGTGACGCCCGAGGCGCAAGAAAACAAGCCCTTCTACGACAAGCAGATCGCGTCGATCACGGGCCTGCACGCGATTATCAACGGGCAGGCACCCGACGAGGTCAAGCAGGGCTTCTTCTCCAGGTCCACCACCCACTGGATAACATCAAGGCGTTCACTCTTGAGACGCTCCCCGCTGCGATCTCCGAGGGCCCCTTCATCGCTGGCGCGCGTCCCGGGGTGGACGATTTCCATGTCGCGGCGTGGCTCGCCCGCATCGCGTTCCTCCTGGGCGCACAGAAGTCTGAAGAGGGCGTCGCTGCGCTGGAGAAGACTTTCGGGACCCTCCCTGAGAAGGTCAAGGTATTCTGGGCCGCGTGGATCGCACGGGATAGCTGGGTGCAGGCGTACCCCGAGAACCAGTTGTGCTAATGGATTGTGCGAATTTTTGCCTTGACGGTGTCGTTTGTGTAGTAATCAGCATTTGGCGTTTTGCGTAGTTAAAACTTGATGTTCCAAAAAAATAGATGTGTCCGCTCAGCATTCGACTCGGTGAAGGCCCGCTTTTGGGCTTGTTGCTGGTTTGCCATGCCGCCAACCGCCAATATTGAAGACTCATTTTTCGCTACGGAGTTTTGGGGCGTACTGAATCCGAGCGTTCAAGAAAAGGAATTAGATTGGCAGTGGGCTGGTCAGGTTGTGGCGTCTCGGGAAATGGAGCGTCAGACAAGTAGATAAAGGACGCGAATGACAGGGTGTATGGAGGGCACTATGTACCATTGACCTCAAAATCCCATTACTTTGAATATATAAGTAGATCGAGGCGGCGAGCTGCGATAAATGGCTTCAGAGCGTCCTGAGTTTCGGGTTTGGAGGACGGCCCCGTTCCTAGTTTGAGCTGCTCGAGTGCAGGCAACACTTCTGTGGCTCTTTCGCCGGTGAGATCACGTAGTGTATGTGCGACGAGTGGCCCCATCTCCTTTGATGCATCTAGGTTCCGCACAGCGGTGAATGGATGGAAGAGTTGCAAGCACAACTCAGACGCCCGGTCTTCCAGTAACTCCGCTTCAGGATGGTATAGATTGCTACCACAGATTTTCAGCGATTTCACGTGAAAGAGAAGAGAAGAAAGCTGGTTGCACAGTTGCACTGTCCACGAGAGCCCTTGATAGAATGTGTCACATTCCAGTTTGAAACTGAGCGATGATGGTATCTCGATGTAGGCACTACAAGGGCTCAAGAACACTTCAGCATCTTTGAGTTCGCATGCCTGGATTATTTCCGAGCGGGCGATGAAGTCATGGAGCTGTGGAATGTCAAAGATGATATCGGTGTGAAATGCTATGTCCAGCCGATTGAGCAAGGGTGCATCGATTCGGGAGACGAGCTGTTCCAGGTACTTGTTAGCTCCTTTGAATTTGAACTCAGTGAGAGAAGGGAGGATAAGACGTGTCAGGGGAGGTGGGTTTCCGTGACGTGGACGAGAGCGAGGAGACTGGAATCGAATGCAAGCATACTGGAGGCTGGGTGGAGCGGCCAAACAGCTGGCCATTGCCTTTGGTGAGATGTACCCACTGCGGGGAATTTCATAGAGGTCAAGACAGACAAGGCGAGTTGCAGACGAAATAAGTTTGGGCAATGCTGGATATGCGATTTTCCACAGGGTGATGCGTTCTAGACATGGGGCAGATCCACCCAAGAATGCCTTGGGAAGGGCCACTGCTGCTGCTGATTCCTCGACAGGGGAGCTGAGATAAAGTTTTGTCAAAAACGGAAATGGGTGCTGCATCACGGTGGAGAATCGCCCCATAAAAGATTTTCTCAACACGAGGGAGATTGAGGTTACGTGATTGTGGCGTTCAAGGGCAGTTAAGGCATTCCCCTCACCCTTCGCATCCGGATATACAGCATGTAGGGTCACAGAGATGGGCAAGGACGGCCAGATATCCAGTAACACCCTTGTGGGTGTTCTTTCACCACATCCCAATCGTAGGTGCAGACGTCTAGGTGATTCAAAGATGATGTATCTCCATCTTCGGCATACACCCAGCAGCGGTTTCCATATCTTCATGGTACAGGGTCGCTTGAAACAGCATAGACCATATGAATCCGAACAGTCTTCGTAGAAGTCAAAAATGATTAGGAGGACATCATCAGGGAGCGTGTCGATCGTCATCCGCCCTACATGACACCAATGAGCAGCTGAGACAGATGGCGCATGAAAGATTTGAACCTCTTTTTTCCTGGGTTCCATGTTGGCAATGTGTGGAATGTTTCACTACTTCGGAGCATTCGAGGGGGCCTCTCGGAGACAATGACCTAGATGCACCAGGATGTAAATGTCGGGCTCAGATGACCAGGAAAGGAACGACAAACAGACCTTTGGGAATGGCTATATAGACCGTCTTTCATTTTGGTAATGAAGCGAGCGATATTTCCTATGTGTCCTGCCAGTGTGTGAGTACAGGTGCAACCGAGACGAGACGAGACAAGACGACCGACCGACTCCTATTATTCTGGTTCGGCTGCTGATGTAATCACTGATTAGGTAAACGATAACACCTGCGCGAGCGCTCGGTACTCCACCTTTACATTCCCTCACATCTTCTTGGGCATGAAACAGCCCATTAGTGCAGCCATCACTCTCAAATGCGACCACTCTGGAATGTAATTATAGATCCCGAGTGGCGCATCCTCCACATTGCTGCTAGTCGCAAACTCGGACGCCCTCGTCGTCCAACGTGCGTCGAGCACCCTGCTTCCTTCTGTGTGTGCGCAAATGTCTTACTGACAAGCCACGGTGGTATGCATGACCTGTGGCGTGAGTATCACAGCTCATGTCCTGGAGCGTTGCCGAAGCCCCGTTGTACACCTTTCGCCCACATCAATTACCCGTCGAAGACCCCGATGCGTCGTGTGCCGGGCTTCAGATAAACGACAGTGCGACACCGGTCCCAACGTAAACCGCCAAGCGAGGCCTCACCTGCACGAGACCGTCGCGTCGCATCGAAGTACTTGTCCCAGCTCTCAGTGCCAACAGGACGTGGACACAATTGCACGCTCTCTGTGCATGTGCAAGGTGCTACACTCGCCATTAATCACCGTCTTTCGTGATCTGTTTCTCTTCATCCGCCCACGGTCCCTCAGCACGCTGTCATTGCGTACGCCCCCACCCACCGCTCCCAGGCAAGCCATGCCCACACACTCGCTCGAGTGACGTAATCCCCTCCAGCTCGGTCTTGGCGAAGGCTAAGAGATCAACTTGCCGCTGAGCTGCTGATCACTATCTCGCTTGCTCACACGGGGCGTGTACAGCGGCAATTGGTCGGCACCGTTCCTTTACACTGCGAACGGCAATGATCCAAGCGCGGCGGCGGACAAGGGTGGCAATCTTCTCACTCGGCGACCCTACCGCACTCTCGCTTGTTGCAGATGTTTCAGATATATGCGCGGTGCTCCGATCAAGGGAAGGTGGGTTGTGGGTTGTGCACTGGGTGGCAGTGTGAAGTGCACGAACAGGTCGTGGGAGGTGTATAAGCTGAGTGGTGACCAAGGTCGCAACCCTACAGGTTGAACACAGTAATGTGTTGGTTTCCCGCTTGTTTTCAGTTCGCAAGCTTTCTCCGTGCGTCCTTCATGACGACTGACCAAAATCAATTAGACTTCAGAGGAAAAATAGTACACGTCAACTGGATTCGCTATACTGAATTGATTGGGGCGACAGCGAGAGAGCTGGTTCATCGTCACAATCGTCTGCGTGTATCAGATTACACATTTCAAAAATCGTAGCCACAGTATAGCGCAGAGTCATACGGCGAACTAACTATGCTGCCATGAAGATAGATATTTTTGCCAGTAAATACTCATTGTATCCAACTGGCGACCCGCGGGTATAAAATAGGTTGCAACTATATAACGTCAGGGGAAGCTTCTTCCGAAGGCGGAAGACAGATAGACAGGACAGGCTGTCGGGGACGATACTCAGCCAGCTGCAGAAAATTGAAGGTGTCGGAAGAGGGCAGGAACAAAACGCACATTAAATATGTACAATCACCCGAAGGCAGCTAGTTTTCCCCAATGCTATCTGTGAATCAGTGGTGAGTCGTCACGATTAAGTCATGCTATGCTGGAGGACCCGTGCGAGTTCGAGGTGTCCCCCGGACAACGCCAAAGACAGCGGAGTCGACCCTTCCCTGTCCTGCGCCGTAGCGACAGCGCCGTGCTCGAGAAGGACCTGTGCGAGTTCAATGTGTCCCCAGTACGATGCCCCATGTAGCGGAGTCGACCCTTCCCTGTCCTGCACCATGACGCCAGCGCCGTGCTCGAGAAGGACCCGCGCAAGTTCGACGTGTCCCCCGTCCGACGCCCGATGCAGCGGAGTCCACCCAAACCCGTCCTGCACCGTGGCGACGGCGCCGTGCTCGAGAAGGACCCGCGCGACTTCGACGTATCCCCCGGCGACGCCCGATGCAGCGCAGTCGCGCCAGTCTCACTCTGAGCCGTGGCGACTGCGCCGTGCTCGAGAAGGACCCGCGCGAGTTCAACGTGTCCCCTGGACGACGCCCCATGCAGCGGAGTCCACCCATCCCCGTCCTGCGCCGTGGCGACGGCGCCGTGCTCGAGAAGGACCCGTGCGAGTTCGACGTGTCCCCCGGACGATGCCCCGTGCAGCGGAGTCGAGCCAGTCTCGCTCTGAGCCGTGGCGACAGCGCCGTACTCGAGAAGGACCCGTGCGAGTTCAACTTCTCCCCCGTCCGACGCCTCATGCAGCGGAGTCGAGCCGGTCTCACTCTGGCCGTGGCGACTGCGCCGTGCTCGAGAAGGATCCGCGCGAGTTCGACGTGTCCCCCGGACGACGCCCCATGCAGCGGGGTCCACCCATCCGCGTCCTGTGCTGTGGCGACAGCGCCTTGCCCGAGAAGGACCCGTGCGATTTCGACGTGTCCCCCGTCCGACGCCCCATGCAGCGGGGTCCACCCATACCTGTTCTCCACCGCGGCGACTGCGCCGTGCTCGAGAAGGACCCATGCGAGTTCGGAGTGTCCCCCGTTCAACGCCCGATGCAGCGGAGTCGACCCATCCCCGTCCTGCGCCATGGCGACAGCGCCGTGCTTGAGGAGGACCCGCGCGAGTTCGACGTGCCCCCAAGACGATGCCTCATGCAGCGGAGTCGACCCATTCTTGTCCTGCACCGTGACGCCGGCGCCGTGCTCGAGAAGGATCCCTGCGACTTCGACGTGCCCCCGAAATGACGCCAAATGTAGCGGAGTATAATTGTCGTCGAAGCGCAAAGCTTGCACATCCTGCGAGTGCTCCGTGATTAGGAATTTACAATCCTGTGTAAGCCACAAAGCGCCGCATAATGCAATGCTGTTCCTCTCAGTCCCGATGAAATTTTGCCTCGTTCGGTTCGCATCAAGGATAGAATTTCTGGGTCGTATATCCAGACCCACACTGCAAGATGTGACTTCCTTGGGTCAAACAACTGCTTCATACCATCTTCCACGTCTTGCGACACATCCTTGAACCGCGCATGGTCAATCCAGTACTCGGCAGCGTATTCAGCAAGGGGATATTCCAGCAGGCTGTCCCTCGTGACATCTTCAGGCAGGTGCAATAGGGTGCCTAGACACACTCGTGCGACGAGGGTGTGAGCCCGTGTCGTAGAAATATGTAGCCGGAAATGGTGGCATTTGCTTTGGGAAATCGCTCCGAGGTCAAGAACTCCTTCACCGAGAAATGTGAAAACTGTATCACTTGGGCATTTCCAACATTGATGACCGCAAGCAAACTTGAGCATGCTGACAGTATCGCATGCACTGGTTCGTCCTCGCGCCAATCCTCCCGAAATTCCGGAATTTCTCCTCCCTCGAAATCAAATGCGATAACTTCTGCCAATTCCTTGACCTGGAGCGGGCGCAAAGCCACTGCAACACACTGGAAAATCATTTGTGCGAATTCCTGGTGCGACTCGTTGACCTCTCGCAAGACCCGCGCATATGTTTCATCAAGCGTCTTCGGTACGTCCGCCAGCACCTTCCGGATACGACTCGAGGGGCAGTTGCGAAGGTAATCCACTTGACAATCCACCCATCGGAACCTACATCACACGTTTGAGCGAGAGTTGTCAACAGTTCCGTTATCGGTGCCTTACATTCCATTGGCGTTTTTAGTGAGGACATCGATGACATGCTGTTTGTCCTGTAGTTTCCACCTTCGCATCCCTCGATCATTGTTAACGACTGACTTGATATAGTCTTCGATGTCATCTCTCTGTCTACTCTCGTCATGTAAGGATATGGAATGGGATGTCAAAGAGTGAAGGACATCCTTGATGTCGGCCTCGGGTCTGCTAGTGACAAATATGTGAAGATTCGGAATTTTCGAGTCCATTAGCTCCGCTAGAAGATCTAGAACTTTCTTTCGGGGGGGCAGCTTGGCAGGCGGGTTGGGACATTCATCCAAAGCATCCACAATTAAGTAAACTGGATGCCGTCTTGGGGGTTCCAGTATGTTCTTCAGACATCGGACAAGCGCGGCATCGCTAGCATGTTGTGAACCAGTTCTGTGTTCTGTAAAGAACTTGGAAAGAAGATTATAGTACGAGTCGGATTGATCGCAAAGCTGGACCAGCAATGATGAGAGCAGCCCGCGCAGGGCCCTCTTTTGTTCCTCCCTAAAATCAAAGTAGAAAAATGTGAGGATCGCAGGCCGAGATTTCCGCGTGTTATCAATATCATCGATGATTGCCGAGCTGGCCGACATCATAAGTTCTCAGGGAAACAGAAATATGGAGAAGTTCACATACCAGAGGACGCTCTTTCCTGCGCCCGCTACGAAAGTAAAAGACCATCAGCCTCAGCAAAGGTGTATGAGTGGGACGCAACCTACGTATGCCATGAATCCAAAAAAGAGAACTCTGCTCAGTTGACTTCCATTCCGTGAAGGTTTCGCCATTAAGAAACCACGCAGCGGTTCCGGGGTGGCGCAATTCGTTGATCTCGTTCTGATTTTTCCACGGATCAGGCGGAGAGAGCCAATTTCGAATATCTTGTGCCAACTTGTCACCTGCCAGACAATGTCAGCGTGTCCAGTCAGCTTTGGAGACATTGGAAATGCCCGACGTTTCGATTTGTTCCCGTCGCTCGCAATTTGTTGTAACAGTTCTAGCGTTCCGTCAGACACAGAACTACCTTGCTGTCCTAAAAAAACGGAACCTACCGCGTGATTCCTTTCCATCTAGAGGGAGGGATGTTCAACACCCAACGGATGACAGCCGAGTGCACTTCTCACCCTGGACGAGACCATCGGTGTGCTTGAGAATCTGCGCGGTAGTTGTTGGACCCTCGATCAGCGTGAGTTGATTCAGTTTCTGCAGCGCCACTTCAATGTCATTCTCTCCCAAAAGCTTCTTTCCAATCTTGACTGCATTCCATTCAGTTGAGTACCGTATCGGCAAGCACGGACTTACTCAATGGCTTCCGTCTAATCTCTTTGGCCGCCAACCCAAGCACGTGCAGCAATTGCGCCATTATTTTCACGATCAATTCTCCCATCGCTCGTTCAAGAGTGACCTTGGTATAAATCTCGAGGCGGTTCACGAATTGTTCGATCTTCTCGAGCAGTTCAGCGAGCGCGTCGTGGCTGGCACTGACGTCCTTTGCCGCCTGGTATATTTGGATGACATGATGATACACAAGCGGGAAGTAAAGGACACGTACACCAAGTAGGACAGCGAAGGCAATAAATATTGGCTTCGCAGGAGGGAATGGCTATAGAACAAGATATCAGGAAAATACAACACCAATCAGCTTGTCCGACGTACCACGCTGATAGAGTCACGGAGGGTATCATTGGTGGAAAGTGTATACAGAACGGAGATGGCAGATTTGAGCGATTTCGCGATTCTACCGTCGCCTCCTCGGGATCGAGTGAAGGCCTGTGCTTGTTCTTGAAGGACATCCGAGACGGACTCGAGAGAGTGGCACTGCTCGAGTTGCTTGGCCAGTGGATGCTCCGCCAAAGGTTCGCCCGTCTGTTCCGCGTACTCCTGCAAGGTAGACTCGAAGAGGGTGGTAAGGTTAGACGACTGGGGCTCTGACTGGCGACCCATATCACAAGTGGGAGGGAAATGGGAGTCTGGGAGGGGGGAGTTGCCGGTTATAAGGAAATGATTGGAAGACAGACATGATTGGAAGACGAGGACATGATTGGAAGACGAGGACATGATTGGAAGACCAGAGGAAAATGATTGGAAGACCAGAGGAAATGATTGGAAGACAAGGAGACGCGTGTTGATCAATGTTACATCTGACGGAAAGGACGGGCGCAAAGTAGACGATTGGCAGCCGTTGAACGTACGTTGAACACGTAAAAATACTTTGACACACATTGACAGTTGCCGCACAGCCCTTACGAAGAACCCTTTCTTTAAGAAGTCCGGGATCTGGCAATGCCACAACTACCCGCAATGCAGTCGTGAACCGATCTGGTGAAGTTGTCACAACCACCAAACACCAGGCCCTTCCACTGACACTAGGTGAAGCTCATAATTAGAGTCATTTCCTTGCCATCGAACTACCGTGTTGCCACTCACTCTAGTGCTCAAAGGAGATAGGTAACCACCACTTGTCAACACCGTTCCCGATGCTTTTCTTACACGCTCATCCGTGCGGTTGTACGATGTCTTTTTGAGGAACTGGTGAATTAGGATTAGATTGTCATTCGCGCCGTGTACGATGGCCATCGGAGGTTGGCCAACCCCAGCGGCTCGATGTCGGCGTCCCCATTCTCGATCGCATCGATGATGCGCCAGCAGTCGGCAGCGACGCACGAGTTAAGTGTAGGCCTTGCAGTTATCGCTCCGGCTCCGGAGGATGAAAACCGCGCAGGACTGCTCAGTGGTCGTGTACCCGTGGTGCATCACGTACACCAGCACACCTGCAGAATGTCTTTTCTTTTTCAGAACTGGGGCGGCGGCTCACGACGTGATGCGATGAACCGATGAAAACAAATGGGGGCGGCAGAAGGGCAGGTCGAGGTCCGAGCTGCATGCGAAGTCCAAGAGGTGGTCGAGCACGACGCCCACGGCCTCCTGAAGACGACGGGCACAGGCGAAGGTGACAGGCAAACCCTAACCCATGCCGTTGCCTAGGGCAGACATACAGTATGCAAACAGCATTCCGCTGGAAAGGTATACTTGGTTGCCATTTTTGGCCATTTATGGTGTCAAACCTTTTTTTTTTCTGGACCCCGACCACATAAGGTCTAGGATCCATCTTCCACCACTCCCTTGAGGGCACTGTTTCCCCTCACCCCTGGTCCCCCTGCAGTCCGGCTCTAACACACTGAGATACTGCCTGAATAAAAACGTCTTTCAAAAAAAGAAACCCACCACTGTCACCAGACAGTGCAGACGCATGCATGCAAGGGGGTTTCAATCTCCGCAGCTGAGTTCAACGGATGGAACCGAGACTATGTCGATGGCCATCTCAGTCGTTTATTTTCAGCGGCCGACGTTCCGCGAACCCGCTCGGTTTTCAATTTCGACCCCGAAATATGCTCGCCTTTCGACCCCGCGCAGTCTCGGCGACGGTTGTCATTGCAACGCGTGCGCTTTCTTCCACCGCGCGTAGGCCATCCGATGAGCCACCCAAGCCTCCACGCCCCATCGATGACTCGACTTCCGCACTCGATTACAAGACGTCGCACAAAGTCAGACCCCCACCGCTCCCCAAGATGGATCTACCGAGGTCGCGGTCCGCTGAGGAGGCGGTGACGAACATCCTGTACAATACGCCCCCGGCGAGCCTACAACCCTACAAAAAGTAAAAGCCAAATCCCCTCTCTTTTCTTTTTTTCTCCACCGCAGTCTTAAGATTGTGCGGGCTTCGGTGACGACCAAAAATCTCTTCTAGGCACGTGCTGAACTGTCTCGTGCAGAACGAGCCCGGTGTGTTGTCGCGCGTATCTGGAATCCTCGCCGGCCGCGGCTTCAACATCTACTCTCTCGTCGTGTGCCGCACCGAGATCCGCGATCTGAGCCGGATGTGCATCGTCATCAGCGGGCAAGACGGCGTCGTCGAGCAAGCGCGCCGGCATCTCGAAGACATCGTATGTCCTCCCCTCACTCCCCTCCTCTTTTATTTCCACCACCCCACCCCCCACCTCACACCACGCGTCGCGCAGGTACCCGTGTGGGCCGTCCTGGACTACACCGAGACGCGCACGATCTCGCGCGAGCTGCTCCTCGTCAAAGTGTCCATCCTCGGACCGGAGTACCTCGACGACCAGCTCGCCGGCGGGCCCTCGCACGAGCCGCGCGCCTCGCACCGCGCACACGCCGAGCACACCAAGCTCGCGCGCGAGATGGCCCTAGCGCGCCAGTTCGAGTCCAATCGTCCCCCGTCGCAGCAGCCGCCGCCCTCGTCATCACCATCGCCACCACCACTAGACGCGGACGCGGCCGCGAGCGGCGCGGAGGGCGCAAAGCCGCTCACGCCGGGCGAGGCGCTGCGCGTGCGGCACCAGCACCTGCAGTCCCTGCACGTCCTCGCGAACCAGTTCGGCGCCCGAATCGCCGACGTGAGCGACCACAGCATCACCCTCGAGATGTCCGCCAAGACGTCCCGCGTCGAGGCGTTTCTCGGCCTCGTCAAGCCGTTTGGCATCATCGAGTCGGCTCGCACAGGTTCGGCCTCGCGTTCGCTTCTCGCCGCGCCGCGCAGGCAACCCAAACTTTCGTCGCGCTGATGTTCTTTGCTTTTTGTTTTTTAGGTTTGATGGTCATGCCGCGCACACCCATCGCTGGACTCACGGAGGAGGACGCAACTGCTGAGGAAGACGCTGCTATAGACGCCAGTCTGCTCCCACCGGGCTAAGACGTTCCCAGACAGGCACAAATTTATCGTACTGTGAGATATCTAAAGGTAAGGTCGCTTCTTTTTGGAAATCTACATTATCCGCACAACTTCCTGTCGCAAGGAGAGAACGAAAAAAAGAAGCATAAAGGTAGCGAACGATGACTCCCCCCGCAGGTCGAAGAGCTCCTTGCGAAGCGGATGGTATTCTTCGAATTTCATAAAGAAAAGAGAAGGAGAATGCAGCAAAATAAATAGACAACTAACACGAGACACCCATTGAAAGTGATGTACGATGATCATTAAAAGATGAAAACAAAAAACCCTTTTGCCTTGACTCTCGGTAATGTTAAACACCAAAAGAGACCATACGTTAAAAAGGTATTGCTCTTGATCATATACAGGATCTTAAGTCTTGCTTCGCCATGCTCTGCTCTGTGGCAAATAGGAAGATGCAATAGGGGAAGATGGTCGGGAGAAGAGAAGGTGAAACGACGGCATTTGGTTATGGGTGGTACTCGCTTTTCGTGGGTGGGGTGGCCAACAAGCCAAAGCCCGAAACCGCTTTCAGGCCAAGCCGGGCCGGAAAAACCTACATCAAACTGGGGCATGCCGCCCTCTCGTCGTTGGGCACCACCATCGCGTATGACCTCACGTACTCTGGGAGTGATCTCGGCTCTGGTGAGCAGGCCCGGGCACGAGCACGGGTGCATTGTTCTCGATGGGCGGTGAAGAACGGGACAGTCGCGGGGAACAGCACTGTCCCCGGGAGACATTTTCTCGACACGGATTCTCTCTCTTAAACCGTGTATTTAGCTGGAGGTGCACTGGCAACCGAAGGAATGTATGAATGTATATCTTCCTGGCTGCTATCTGCTCGTCTGACCAGATCCCGGGCGTGTGGTCAGTGTAGCCCGATTGCCCGACGGAACCCCGAGCCCTTGTGCGCGATAAAACAAAAAACATCGACTCGCTGACGATCAGCAAATCGTGTATGCTTGCATCCCGGCATAGTGTGCCCAACGAGAAAAAGTGTTCTGTTCGATGGGTGCGGGGGCGGTTGTAATGTAATTGAGAAAATCAAATGCAGGTGACACCGAGTGAAGAGAAGATAGCTACATGAAGCCTATAACATTTTCGTGAGCGCAAGAGTCTTGCCAACAGGTTGATGGAGGTCGCTCGGTGAAGAGGCTGTGGCTCTGCAGTGCCCACTGGCCTTGATTTATTGAGGACAGTTTAAAACTGGTAATCTCAAGGTTGCATCCATGCAGGTCGAATAATAACGGGTTCGGTTTCCTGCTTGTTTTCAGTTCATAGCCTTTCTCCGTTGGTCGTTCATGACAACAGTCCGAAATTAATTCGCCTTCAGGGCAACAATCAGTACACATGTCAACTGGAATTCGCTGTACTGAAATGACAGCGAGAGAGCTGGTCTATCGTCTGCGGGTATCTGATTACACATTTCATAAACTCACTGGTACAGCCACAGTACAGCGCAGAATCATACAGCGAACTAAATATGCCGCAATGGAGATAGATATTTCTGCCAGTATTTACTCGCTATATCCAGCTGGCGACCCGAGGGAATAAAACAGTTCGCAGCAATATGACGTCAGGAGAAGATTTTTCCGAAGGCAGAAGAAGGATGGATAAAGAGGACAGGCTGTTGGAGACAACACTTAGCCAGCCGCAGAAAATCAAAGGGGAGGGAAGAGGACACAGAACGCACATTACATATGTACAATCGCCCGGAGACAGCTAGCTTTCCTCGTTTCTATGTATGAATCAGCGGTCTTGGGCCATCACGATTGAGTCATGCTATGCTGGAGGACCCGTGCGAGTTCGACGTGTCCCCCGGACGACGCCAAATCCAGCGGAGTCGACCCTTCACTGTCCTGCACCGTAGAGACTGCGCCGTGCTCGAGAAGGACCCGTGCGAGTTCGACATGTCCATCGGACGACGCAAAATGCAGCGGAGCCTTCCCATCCCCGTCCTGTGCCGTGGCGACTGCGCCGTGTTCGAGTAGGGCCCGTGCGAGTTCGAAGTTTCCTGAGATCGACGCCAGGTGCAGCGGAGTCGACCCAAATCTGTTCTGCACCGTGGCGACCGCGCCGTGCTCGAGAAGGACCCGTGTGAGTTCGGCGTGTCCCTCGGACGACGCCAAATGCAGCGGTGTCCACCCATCCCCGTCCTGCGCCGTGGCGACTGCGTCGTGCTCGAGAAGGACCCGTGCGACTTCGACGTGTCCCCCGAACGACACCTCATGCAGCGGTGTCCGCCCGAGCTTGTCCTGCACCGTGGTGACTGCACCATGCTCGAGAAGGGCCCGTGCGAGTTCGACGTGTCCCCAGAACGACGCCTGCCGCAGCGGAGTCCACCCATACTTGTCCTGCGCCGTTGCGACCGCACCGCGCTCGAGAAGGACCCGTGCGAGTTCCACGTATCCCCCGTCCGACGCCCCATGCAGCGGAGTTGACCCATTCTTGTCCTGCACCGTGACGCCAGCGCCGTGCTCGAGAAGGACCCCTGCGACTTCGATGTGCCCCCAGAACGACGCCAGATGTAGCGGAGTAGAATTGTCGTCGAAGCGCAAAGCTTGCACATCCTGTGAGTGCTCCATGATTAGGTATTTTACAATCTTGTGTAAGCCACAAAGCGCCGCATAATGCAATGCCGTTCCTCTCAGTCCCGATGGACTTTCGCCCCGTTCGGTTCGCGCCCAGGGCACTTCTGGGTCGTATATCCAGACCCACACTGCAAGGTGTGAGTTCCTTGGGTCAAACAACTGCTTCATACCATATTCCACTTCCCCCTTTTGCGACAGGTCCTCGAACCGCACATGGTCAACCCAGTGCTCGCCAGCGTATTCAGCAAGGGGGAATTCCTGCAGGCTTTCCTTCGTGATATCTTCACGCAGGTGTAATAGAGTACCCAGACACACTCGTGCGACGAGGGTGTGAGCCCGTGTTGTAGAAATATGGTAGCCGGAAATGGTATTATTTCCTCGGGGAAAGCGCTCCGAGGTCAAGAACTCCTTCACCGAGAAATGCGAAAATTGTATCACTTGGGCATCTCCAACATTGACGACCGCAAGCAAACTTGAACATGCTGACAGTATCGCATGCACTGGTTCGTCCTCGCGCCAATCCTCCCGAAATTCCGGAATTGCTCCTGCCTCGAAATCAAATGCGATAACTTCTGCCAATTCCTTGACCCGGAGCGGGCGCAAAGCCACTGCAACACAGTGGAAAATCACCTGCGCGAATTCCTGGTGCGGCTCCTTGATTTCTCGCAAGACCCGCCCATAGGTTTCATCAAGCGTCTTTGGTACGTCCGCCAGCACCTTCCGGATACGACTCGAGGGGCAGTTGCGAAGGTAATCCACTTGACAATCCACCCATCGGAACCTACATCACACGGGTGAGCGAGAGTTGTCAGCAGGTCCGATATCGATGCCTTACATCCCATTGCCATTTTTAGTGAGGACGTCGATGACATGTTGTTTGTCCTGTAGTTTCCACCTTCGCATACCTCGATCATTGTTAATGACTGACTTGATATAGTCGTTGATATCATCTCTCTGTCTCCCATCGTCCTGTAAGGATATGGAATGGGATGTCAAAGAATCAAAGACATCCATAATGTCAGCCTCGGGTCTGCTAGTCACACATATGTGAAGATTCGGAATCTTTGAGTCGATGAGCTCCGCCAGAAGATCTAGAACCTTCTTCAGGGGAGGGAGTTTGACAGGTGGGTTGAGACATTCGTCCAAAGCATCCACAATTAGATAAACTGGATGACGTCTTGGGGATCCCACTATGTCCTTTAAACATCGGATAAGCGCGGCATCGCTGGCATGTTGCGAACCATTGTCGTGGTGTGAGAAGAACTTGGAAAGAAGTTCACAGTATGAATCAGATTGACGAGAGAGTTGGACTAGTAAAGATGAAAGCAGCCCGCGCAGATCCCTCTTTCGTTCCTCCCTGAAGTCAAAGTAGAAGAACGTGAGGATCGCAGGCCGAGATTTCCGCATGTTGTCAATGTCATCGATGATTGCCGAGCTGACGACATCATAAATTCAGGGGGAAACAGAAATAAGGAGGAATTCACATACCAGAGGACGCTCTTTCCTGCGCCCGCTACGAAAGAGAAAAGACCATCAGTCTCAGCGAGGGTGCCTGAGTGGCCGCAACCTACGTATCCCATGAATCCAAATAAGAAAACTCTGCTCAGATGACTTCCATTCCGTGAAGGTTTCCCCATTGACAAACCATGCTGCGGTTCCGGGGTGGCGCAATTCGTGGATCTCGTTCTGATTTTTCCACGGATCAGGCGGAGAGAGCCAATTTCGAATATCTTGTGCCAACTTGTCACCTGCCAGTCAATTTCAGCGTGCCCAGTCAGCTTTGGAGACATTGGAAATGACCGACGTTTCGATTTGTTCCCGTCGCTCGCAATTCGCTGTAACAGTTCTAGCACTCCGTCAGACACAGAACTACCTCGCTGTCCTCAATAATAAATCGAAATTACCGTGCATTGCCTTTCCATCTAGAGGGAGGGGTGTTCAACACCCAACGGATGACAAGCCAAGTACACTTCTCACCCTGGACGAGACCATCGGTGTGCTTGAGAATCTGTGCGGTAGTTGTTGGACCCTCGATCAGCGTGAGTTGATTCAGTTTCTGCAGTGCCACTTCAATGTCATTCTCTCCCAAAATCTTCTTTCCAATCTTGACTGCATTCCATTCAGTTGAGTGCCGTATCGGCAAGCGCGGACTCACTCAATGGCGTCCGTCTGATCTCCTTGGTCACCAATCCAAGCACGTGCAGCAGTTGCACCATTATTGTCACGATCAATTCGACCACCGCTCGTTCAAGAGTGACTTTGGTATAAATCTCGAGGCGGTTCACGAATTGTTCGATTTTCTCGAGCAGTTCAGCGAGCGCATCGTGGCTGGCACTGACGTCCTTTGCCACCTGGTATACTTCGATGACACGAGGATACACAAGCGGGAAGTAAAGGATACGTACGCCTAGTAGGACAGCGAAGGCAATGAATATTGGCTTCGCAGGAGGGAATGGCTATAGAACAAGATATCAGGAAAATACAACACCGATCAGCGCGTCCGACGTACCACGCTGACAGCGTCACAAAGGTCATTGTTGGTGGAAAGCGTGTACAGAACGGAGACGGCAGATTTGAGCGATTTCGCGATTCTGCCGTCACCTCCTCTGGATCGAATGAAGGCCTGTGCTCGTTCCTGGAGGACATCCGAGACGGAGCCGAGGAAGTAGCACTGCTCGAGTTGCTTGGCCAGTGGGTGCTCTGCCATTGCTTGCCCGTCTGCTTTGCGTACTCCTGCAAGGCAGACTCGAAGAGGGTGTTAAAGTTAGACGACCGGGGTTCTGACTGGCGACTCATATCACAAGTGGGAGGAAAATGGGAGTCCGGGAGGGGGCATTGTCGGTTATGAGGAAATCATTGGGAGATAGTAGGTTTATGGCAGAGACAAGGAAACCCATAAACGGACGGGCGCGGTACCGACTGGCTGCTGGTGAACACGTAAGCTGGAAGACAGGCCCCGAGGGCCCCGAAGCGCCCAAACTCTTTTTTCTCCGAGCGCCCACTGGCCTCACCCCCAGTGCCGCCACTTCTTCAACAACGCGCGAGCGATCCTAGAAGCCCGGTGACAAATTAGAAGCCTTCTACTGTGGTACTTACTATCCCCCTCAACACATTGTAGGGCAGTGGCACGCTCTACATACCATGTAAATATGCAATGCACGCGTCCGGCCGATCCACATAACTCGAAACTCCCTACAGCACTCAATTTGGGACGCCCCGCAGATCCCCAGCAGTCCACATTCCACGCTAAGACCCATCTCCCTTACCTCGTTGGCTTTGACATCGGCCAAAGTAGGGACATCCAGCCTGTATTTAACGAGTAGGAACTCGAGAGAAATTGCATTGTAGTTTTCGCGTCCCCAAGAGCGTCTGTCTTCCTTATCTCCTTTCAGCTAGTGTCGCCTGTGCTGTTTCGACTCGAGAAAGTCTGCCGGAGCTACCGCGCCCTTGGACGTCACCTCCTTCGACTTCGAGACTTTTCCCCTGTCGCTCGTTTCCTTCTCGCACTCTCTTCACCTTTTCCTTCTCCTCTCGCCCTCCTACATCATCTGTTTCTTCTCCTTCCTCTCGCATTCTCGGCGGCCGGGCTTTCTCTCATCCTCTCTCGCCCCATCTTCCTTCCTCGCTCAATCGCATTGGTGCCTCCTGCTGCTTGTGCTCTCTCCGCTCACTCCTGGCTCCGTCCTTCTTTCGTCATATTATTTCTTCCCTTGTCATGGCCTTGCCTGGGTCTCTCTCTCTCGTCCTGAACTCGCCCACGCGCCCACGCGTGCTTCAATACATGGGATTACTTTCACAACTAGCGATGCAGTCACGAACCAATACGGCGAAGCTGTCACGACCACCCAATATCGCCCCTCTCCCCTTCCATTGCCACTAGGTGAGGCCCATAATCATTACCTCGCCACCAAGCTACTTGCCGCTCGCTCGCGTGCTCATCGGAGACAGGCAACCGCCACTTGTCGACACTGTTCCCACGTGACACGACCAGAACAACTCCAGCGCCGTTTCTCACAACGAGCTCACCAACCCCAAGCTCATCGTGGATGTGCCCAAGTACCCGTTCCACCCTGCAATCGGGCCGAGAATTGTCGCTAGGCCTTATCAGGCGACGCCGGGGACCGAAGGAGTGATCCGAGAGTCTGACTCAGAAGGTCAGATAAGGTCGGGAAAGCAGGGAATGAGGAAGGAATTGGAGAAGAAATGAGCTGCCTTGAGCGAGGCTGGGACGGCGCACAACGGGATGGTTGGAGCAGGACAGCAAGACTAGAATCGAAGTTGAACGTTGAACTTTTGAAGCTTGGAGGGCATGCAGGGAAGTTCTGCGGGGACATCAATCTGTTCTTCTTATTTCGGAAGGTTCATATATACAGGAAGAATGTACTGTGGCTGTGAGAGAAATTCGAATCGTCGTACAACAGTCGGTACGGTAGAGAACGCCGCACGCATGTAGCGAGGGATGAAGTGTTTTAAAAGACAAAGGAGAACGCACAATGAAAGCAAGAAATGATGTCATCCGAGCCCGATAATGAGTGTGGAGGGCCACAAGGCTGAGCATGAGCATGCGCGCCGTAGCGCGAAGCTTCGAGATGATAAGTATTTTTCCAAGGGAGTATGATAAAGGCGGATGGTGAGCGCTGGAGCGCTGAGGCCTGAGGAACAAGAGGACTGCCTATGATACGTTCGTGGGTGGGACAAAGGATTTGATCGGAATGCCATTGATAAAGCCATGTCGGTACACGCGAGGGAAACCTGTGCGCGAGCGTTTTCATGGGCAGCGCGACGCTCACCGTACAGTATAAAAACACTTTGCGGTTATATGGCGCCAGGGTACTGTCCTTCTGAAGGGATGGGATTGATGGGAGGTTGAGCGCGTTGGGCTGTCAGGCGCGTGACTGGTTCAGCTGATTCGGGAATAGGACGATAACATGACCCGGGTCTCAACACCCTTTCTTGTTCTTCTTTCTGGTTCCCTTTGTTTGGATGCTCAACGCTCGGCGCTCAGTAGCAAGATGGTGCTGTGGTCAGCTCAGTCTGACAAATGCAGATACGCGCTTTCCGTATTGCAATTGGGCTGCTTCCTTAAACTGCTACGTGAGTTTGTGTAGTAGTCAGTATAGACGCTTTGCGTAGTTAGAATCTGTGTTTTTGATGATGATAATGTTCCTGGAATGAACGTCCCACCTGTCAGAATAGGTTTCTCACCACTCCCACTCGGCTTGTGTGGAACCGACATCATGGTCTCCTGACCGATCTCCGATGATGTTCCGTCGGAGGCATCGTCAGGGTTGTCAGATTCATGGAGCGGCGCCTCTTCGTCTTCGTTCCAGTAGAGTTCCGGGACGAGGATTTCCAGGTCCTCTGCACAGTCAGTGGTGATGATGCAGGGATGGAGCCCTATACGCCCTTCGCCGTCGGAGCGCGGTCGAGAGGACGTCGACGGCGTGACAGATGCCCGGCGCACGTGTTCGGCAAAGTCCGGCTTTCATCGGCACCGAGACACGTTTGTTGGCGAGCTCGAGCATCCTTCTTTGTCTCCCACACGACGTTGTCTTCTTATTGGAGTGAGCTCCCTCAGAAGACCACCTGTCCCGTGCCCGTATTGTGGGGTTTCTACTGAGTTGAAAGAGCTCGCCCCAAAATAACAGATCGTTCTATGTCGGGAGTGCAGATGGATACAGTGACTACTAGTACAGTAGAGATGCGATGTTTGAAACGGGTAGCATACTGCATACTCTGCCAAGAATGTCCACACTATGGCCGACCTCGGGCAGTCCTGTGAATGACAGAGCAAGCGCAACGTCGCTGGTCCATATCGCCTTATAGGAATAGGTTGTTAATGTAGGGGGGTATGTATATGCGGCGAAGTCTATCATCTACTACTCCCTCTCGTCTCAGCGCACTTCCACAACCCCTCCTCCGCTGAAGTCAAAAGCCTCGGAGTCACCTTGGGCAACATGGAGTGTTGATGGTATGAGTGAGGGAAGCGAAGTGTTGGAGAGAAAGGTAGCTCGAGAATTCATTTTCATTCAGTTCGCAACACATGAACTTGACCTGCCGAGGCTCAAGCGCTCAAGTATGAGAGCCATGGAAGATGGTACACTTGTACATGCGAGGGTCGTGTAATATTTTGGGGTAAGCAGAATTCAAGGACTCCAACACACAATTAATCAGGGGATCGATCACCCGAGTAAGGGTCCGTCAGCGATGGACGTCTCATCGAATAGGGCGATTTTCAGTTGTGTTAATGAGATTAATGAGACCCCGACGCCAAGTTCGAAGTGTTCCGAGACCGGAGCTTCCAGCATCCTACCGCGCGTTCGATTGTATCAGAGATCTACACTCGAGCCCGTGACACACGCGCGGTACTGCGATCGAGGGAAGGATGGGCTCTGTATCATCTTGGGTTGTGTGCTGGGTGGCAGCGTAAAGTGAATGAACAGGTCGATGGAGGAATCAGGAGGACTCAGATGCCCGGTGAAGAGGAGGTCGTGGCTCTGCCGGACATCGAAGTGCCTACTGGCCTCGGATTGTTGAGGACAGTTTAAAACTGGTGATCTCAAGGTTATGCAGGTCGAATAATAACGGGTTTGTTTCCTGCTTGTTTTCAGTTCATAGCCTTTCTCCGTTGGTCGTTCATGACAACAGTCAGAAATCAATTCGCCTTCAGGGCAACAATCAGTACACATGTCAACCGGCATTCGCTGTACTGAAATGACAGCGAGAGAGCTGGTCTATCGTCTGCGGGTATCTGATTACACATTTCATAAACTCACTGGCACAGCCACAGTACAGCGCAGAGTCATACAGCGAACTAAATAGCAATGAAGATAGATATTTCTGCCAGTAAATACTCGCTGTGTCCAACTGGCGTTGCAGCTATATGACGTCAGGGGAAGCTCTTTCCGAAGGCAGAAGACAGATAGAGAGGACAGGCTGTCGGGAACAACACTTAGCCAGTCGCAGAAAATCAAAGGGGAGGGAAGAGGACAGGAACAGAAAGCACAGTGCATATGTACAATCGCCCGGAGACAGCTAGCCTTCCCCGTTGCTATGTATGAATCAGCGGTCTTGCGCCGTTACGATTGAGTCATGCTATGCTGGAGGACCCGTGCGAGTTCAACGTGTCCCCCGGACAACGCCAAATCCAGCGGAGTCGACCCTTTCCTGTCCTGCACCGTAGCGACAGCGCCGTGCCCGAGAAGGACCTGTGCGAGTTCGACATGTCCCGCGGACGACGCAAAATGCAGCGGAGTCTTCCCATCCCCGTCCTGCGCCGTGGCAACAGCGCCGTGCTTGAGAAGGATCTGTGCGAGTTCGACATGTCCCGCGGACGACGCAAAATGCAGTGGAGTCTCCCCAACCTCGTCCTGCACCGTGGCAACAGCGCCGCGCTCGAGAAGGACCCGTGTGAGTTCGACATGTCCCTTGAACGACGCAAAATGCAGTGGAGTCTCCCCACCCCCGTCCTGCGCCGTGGCAACAGCGCCGTGCTCGAGAAGGACCCGTGCGAGTGCGACGTGTCCCACGTCCGATGCCGCATGCAGCGGAGTCCGCCCAATATTGTTCTGCGCCGTGGCGACCGCACCGTGCTCGAGAAGGACCCGTGCAAGTTCGTCGTGTCCATAGAGCGACGCCGCATGCAGCGGAGTCCACCCATCCTCGTCCTGCGTCGTGGCGACTGCACCGTGCTCGAGAAGTACCCGTGCGAGTTCGAGGTATCCACTGTTCGACGCCCCATGCAGCGGAGTCCACCCATTCTTTTCCTGCGCCGTGGCGACTGCACCGTGCTTGAGAAGTACCCGTGCGAGTTCGAGGTATCCACTTTTCGACGCCTCATGCAGCGGAGTCGTCCCATGATTGCTCTGGGCCGTGGCGACTGCGCCGTGCTCGAGAAGGACCTGCGCAAGTTCCATGTATCCCCCGGACGACGCGCTATGTAGCGGAGTCCAGCCAGTCTTGCTCTGAGCCGTGGCGACTGCGCCGTGCTTGAGAAGGTCCCGTGAGAGTTCGACGTGTCCAACGGCCGATGCCCCATGTAGCGGAGTCCACCCATCCTCGTCCTGCACCGTGGCAACAGCGCCGTGCTCGAGAAGGACCTGTGCGAGTTCCATGTATCCCCCGGACGACGCGTTTTGAAGCGGAGTCGAGCCAGTCTTGCTCTGAGCCGTGGCGACTGCGCCGTGCCTGAGAAGGATCCGTGAGAGTTCGACGTGTCCAACGGCCGATGCCCCATGTAGCGGAGTCCACCCATCCTCATCTTGCACCGTGGCAACAGCGCCGTGCTCGAGAAGGACCTGTGCGAGTTCCATGTATCCCCCGGACGACGCACTATATAGCGGGGTCGAGCCAGTCTTGCTCTGGGCCGTGGCGACTGCGCCGTGCTCGAGAAGGACCCGTGAGAGTTCGACGTGTCCACCGTTTGATGCCCCATGCAGCGGAGTCCACCCAGTCCCGTCCTGCGCCGTGGCAACAGCGCCGTGCTCGAGAAGGACCTGTGCGAGTTCCACATATCCCCCCAACGACGCGCTATGTAGCGGAGTCGAGCCAGTCTTGCTCTGAGCCGTGGCGACTGCGCCGTGTTCGAGAAGGATCCGTGCGACTTCGAGGTGTCCCTCAGACGACGCTAAATGCAGCGAAGTCGCATTGTCGACGAAGCCCGAAGCTTGCACATCCTGCGAGTGCTCCGTGATTAGGAATTTTACAATCCTGTGTAAGCCACAATGCGCCGCATAATGCAAGGCCGTTCTCGTCAGTTCCGATGGAATTTCGCCCCGTTCGGATTCCGCCCAGGGCGCTTCTGGGTCATATATCCAGACCCACACTGCAAGATGTGATTTCCTTGGGTCGAACAACTGCTTTAATCCATCTTCCATATTTTGCGACACGTCCTCGAACCGCACATGGTCGATCCAGTACTCGGCAGCGTATTCAGCAAGGGGGAATTCCTGCAGGCTGTTCTTCGTGATATCTTCAGGCAGGTGTAATAGAGTACCCAGACACACTCGTGCGGCGAGGGTGTGAGCCCGTGTCGTAGAAATATGGTAGCCGGAAATGGTGGCATTTGCTTCGGGAAACCGCTCCGAGGTCAAGAACTCCTGCACCGAGGAATGAGAAAATTGTATCACTTGGGCATCTTCAACATTGACGACCGCAAGCAAACTTGAACATGCTGACAGTATCGCATGCACTGGTTCGTCCTCGCGCCAATCCTCCCGAAATTCCGGAATTTCTCCTGCCTCGAAATCAAATGCGATAACTTCTGCCAGTTCCTTGACCTGGAGCGGGCGCGAAGCCACTGCAACACACTGGAAAATCACCTGCGCGAATTCCTGTTGCGACTCTTTGATCTCTCGCAAGACCCGCGCATAGGTTTCATCAAGCGTCTTCGGGACGTCCGCCAGCACCTTCCGGATACGACTCGAGGGGCAGTTGCGAAGGTAATCCACCTGGCAATCCACCCATCGGAACCTACATCACATGGGTGAGCGAGAGTCGTCAACAGTTCAGGTATCGATGCCTTACATCCCGTTGGCATTCTCAGTGAGTACGTCGATGACATGTTGTTTGTCCTGTAGTTTCCACCGTCGCATCCCTCGATCATTGTTAACGACTGACTTGATATAGTCTTCGATGTCATCTCTCTGTCTCCCCTCGTCGTGTAAGGATATGGAATAGGATGTCAAAGAATCAAGGACATCCTTGATGTCGGCCTCGGGTCTGCTAGTGACACATATGTGAAGATTCGGAATGTTTGAGTCGATGAGCTCTGCTAGAAGATCTAGAACCTTCTTCAAGGGGGGTAGCTTGGCAGTTGGGTTGAGACATTCGTCCAAAGCATCCACAATCAAATAAACAGGATGCCTTCTTGGGGATTCTAGTATGTTCTTCAGACATCGGACAAGCGCGGCATCGCTGGCATGCTTCGACCCATTTTTGTGTTCTGTAAAGAACTTGGAAAGAAGATCATAGTACGAGTCGGATTGGTCACAAAGTTGGACCAGCAATGATGAGAGCAGCCCGCGCAGGTCCCTCTTTTGTTCCTCCTTAAAATCACAGTAGAAGAACATGAGGTGAGCAGGCCGAGATTTCCGCATGTTGTCGATGTCATCGATGATTGCCGAGCTGGCCGACATCATAAGTTCTCGGGCAACAGAAATATGGAAATGTTCACATACCAGAGGACGCTCTTCCCGGCGCCCGCTGCGAAAGAGAAAACACCATCAGTCTCAGCGAAGGTGCATGAGTGGGCTGCAACCTACGTATCCCATGAATCCAAAGAAGAGAACTCTGCTCAGTTGACTTCCATTTCGTAAAGGTTTCGCTATTGAGAAACCATGCTGCCGTTCCGGGGTGACGCAATTCGAGGATCTCGTTCTGATTTTTCCACGGATCAGGCGGAGAGAGCCAATTTCGAATATCTTGTGCCAACTTGTCACCTGCACAGTCAATTTCAGCGTGCCAAGTCAGCTTTGGAGACATTGAAAATGACCGACGTTTCGATTTGTTCCCGTCGCTCGCAATTTTCTGTAACAGTTCTAGCGCTCCGTCAGACACAGAACTACCTTGATGCCCCCAATAAATCGAAGTTACCGTGCATTGCCCTTCCATCTAGAGGGAGGGAGGTTCAACACCGAGCGGATGACAAGCCAAGAACATTTCTCACCCTGGACGAGACCATCGGTGTGCTTGAGAATCTGCGCGGTGGCTGTTGGTCCCTCGAACAGGGTGAGTTGATTCAGCCTATGTAACGCAGGCTCGATGTCACTCTTTCCTGAGAGGCTCTTCACGAATTTGACTGTGTTGCATTCAGATGAGTGTCATATCTGCGAGCCCAGGCTTACTCAATGGATTCCGCTTGATCTCTTCGGTAACCAAGCCGAGGACGCGTAGTAGTTGCACCATCATTTTAACAATCAATTCGACCATTGCTCGTTCAAGAGTGACCGTGGTATAAATCTCGAGGCGGTTCAGGAATTGTTCGATCTTCTCGAGCAGTTCAGCGAGCGCGTCGTGGCTGGCACTGACGTCCTTTGCCGCCTGGTATACTTCAATGACACAAGGAGACACAAGCGGAAGTAAAGGACACATACACCGAGTAGGACAGCGAAGGCAGTAAATATTGGCTTCGCAGGAGGGAATGGCTGTAGAACAAGGCATCAGAGAAGTAGAACACCGATCAGCGTGTCCGACATACCACGCTGACAGCATCACAGAGGGTACTATTGGTGGAAAGCATATACAGAACGGAGACAGCAGATTTGAGCGATTTCGCGATTCTACTGTCACCTCGGGATCGAGTGAAGGCCTCTGCTTGTTTCTGGAGGACTTCCTCGACGGACTCGAGGGAGTGGCACTGCTCGAGTTGCTTGGCGAGTGGATGCTCTGCCCATGGCTTGCCCGTCTGCTTTGCGTACTCCTGCAAGGCAGACTCGAAGAGGGTGGTAAAGTTAGAGGACTGGGGTTCTGACTGACGACTCATATCACAAGTGGGAGGGAAATGGGAGCTTGGGAAGGGAAATGATGGGGAGATAGTAGGTTTACGTGGCAAAAAGGCCCCGGAGACGCAATGTCGCCTGTTGCCTCGAACGGATGGGCGCAAAGCTGCCAACTGTCTGCCGTTGAACACGTGGGTGGGCTCGGGAGCCTTCGTCCCGGATGCGGGATGATTTTGCCCTGGTGTGCTCCCCTCGCCGCTTCCGTTGACCAGTACAGTACTGTACTTCCGACGGAACGACCTCCTCTTGCTACTCACGTAAAGGTCACTGTCGATTAGCCCTCCTGTCACCTCACTGACCATATCTTGAACTGGCGAACTGAATGATGTTGGAAGGCCAGCTCTCAAACCAGATGATTGGAGCGCCGCCAAACCACGACCCTCACAGGCCTCACACACCACACACCTCTTCGACAACGCGCGACCGACCTCCCCGATTCTCTTGCCAATTCTAGAAGCCCGGACAAGTTACAAGACTTCTAGTACGCTTTTCTGGCATTTACTATTCGCCCTCGACACGTTGTAGTAGTACTCGCTCTCCATACCATGTAAATATGCATGCGTCCCGCCCACCCTCATAGCTTGAAAACTCCCACAGCACTCAGTTTTGGGACACTTCCGCACATCCCCAGCACGCTGGATGTTCCTGTCCCATGCCAAGCCCCATCTCACTCACCTCTGTCCTTGATATCGGTCGAAGTAGGGACATCTAGCTGATGTAAAAGAGTAGGATTTCAAGAGAAATGGCATCGTGAATTTCGTGTCCCCAAGAAGGTCTATCTTCCTCTTGCGAATCTCCTTTCATCCGGTGTGCCTATGCTGTTTCGGCTTGAGAGCGTCTGCCGGAGCTACCGCGCCCTCGGACGTCACCTCCTTCGACCTCAAGACGTTTCCCCTGTCGCTCGTTTCATTTTCGCACTCTCTTCCTTCGTTTCGCATTCTCTCCCCGAAGCTCTCCATCTCTCACCCTTTCTTGCCCCATTTTCCTCCCTCGCTCCCTCGCTTTGGTGGCTCCTGTCACTTGTGCTCTTCCCGCTCACTCTTGGCTCTGCTCTTCTTTCTCATCTTCTTTCTTCCCTTATCTCGCCTGGGTCTCCCTCTCTCGTCCCGAACTCCCTACGTGCCCTCGCATTCTTCAATGACACGGGACCAGTGCCACAACTACTCGCGATGCAGTCGCGAATCAATACGGCAAAGCTGTCAAAACCACCGGATATCGCCCCTCTCCCCTTCCATGGCACTAGGTGAAGCCCATAATCATTGCCTGGCCACCAAGCTATTGGTTGTTGTCGCTGGCTCGCGTGCTCATCCGGAGACAGGCAACCACCACTTATTGAGACTGTTCCCGATGCCTACGACCAGAATAACTCCAGCGCCGCTTTCACGCAACGAGCTCAGCGACCCCAAGCTCGTCGTGGAGGTACCGAAGTACCCGTTCCGCCCTGCTACCAGGCCGAGAAGTGTCGCTAGGCCTTGTCAGGCGACGCGCGGGGTACCCAAGGGGTGATCCGAGAGTCTCAGTCTGAAGTCCGATGAGGGGTTTCGGTAGGCGGAAAGTAAGGAAAGAGGAAGGGGGGAGAGGGAGATTGAGCTGCCTCGAACGAGGCTGGGGCGGCATACAACGGGATGGTCTGGAGCCAGACAGCAAGACTAGAATTGAAGTTTAATATTTGAAGCTTAGAGGGCATGCAGGGAAGTTCTCCGGGATTCTTCTTGTTTCAGAAGGTTTATGTATACAGAAAGAATATACTCTAGCTAAGAGAGAGATCCAAAATCGTCGAACAACAGTCGGTACGGTACCAGGAGAAAACGCCGCACGCAGGTCGCGAGGTATGAAGAGTTAGAGGGGATCAAATACTTAAAGGAGAACGCACGACGGGAGCAAGAAATGAAGTCATCCGAGTCCGACGATGAATCATATCAGTTTGGAGGGGCCACAAGGCCGAGCATGAGCATGGGCGCGAGATGACGCGATGATAAGTAAGATCCAAGGGTATGACGAAGGCGGATGCCGAGGCGCTGAGGAACAACAGGACTGCCGATGCCTTTGACGCGTTCTGGGGCCGGACAAAGGATTTGGTCGGGAATGCCGTTGATAAGGCCATGTCGGTACACGCGAGGGAAACCTGTGCGCGAGCGTTTTCATAGGCAGCGCGACGTTCACCGTACAGTATAAAAACACTTTGCGGTTATGTGGCATCAGACTACTGTCCTTCTGAAGCGATGGGATCGATGGGAGGTTGAGCGCGTTGAGCTGTCAGGCGCATGACTGGTTCAGCTGATTAGGGATTAGGGACGAGGACGATAGCATAACCCGCGTCCCAACACCCTCCCTTGTTCCCTTTGTTTGGATACTCAGCGCTCAGCAGCAAGATGACGCCGTGGTCAGCTCAGTCTGACAAATGCAGATACGCGCTTTCCGTGTCGCAATTGGGCTGCTTCATCAAACTGCTACGTGAGTTTGTGTTTTGCGTAATTAAAATCCCTCTCGGCTTTTGTGTAATCGACATCAGCCAGTGGCAGGCGTCGTCAAGGTTGTCAGATTCATCGAGCGATGCCTCTTCGTCTTCGTTCCACAGAATTCCGGGACGAGAATTCCCAGGTCCTTTGCACAGTCAGTGGTGATGATGCAGGGATGGGGCCCTATACGCCCTTCGCCGTCGGAGCACGGTCGAGAGGACATCGACGGCGTAACAGATGCCCAGAAAAATGGGGCACGTGTTCGGCAAAGTCCGGCTTTCATCGGCACCGAGACATGTTTGTTGTCGAGCTCGAGCATCCTTCTTTGTTTCCCACCTGACGTTGTCGTCTTATTGGAGTTGGAGGAGTGAGCACCCTCAGAAGACTACCTGTCCCGCGCCCGGTTTCCTTGAGTGTTGTGTTTTTTCTACAGAGTTAAAACAGCTCGCTCCAAAACTAACAATCGTTCTATGTCGGGAGTCAGATGGACAGAAATGCGATGTTTTGAAACGGGTACGATACTCTGCCAAGAATGTCCACACATGGCTGACTCCGGGCAGTCTGTGAATGACAGAGCAAGCGAACTCGTGGTCCATAACATGCATAACCTTATAGGAATAGGTTGTTTAATGTAGGGGGGTAAATATATGGGCGACGTCTATCATCTACTCCCTTCTCTCAGCCACCTCCACAACCCCTCCTCCGTCGAAATCAAAAGCCTCGGAGTCACCTGGACAAGATGGAGCGTTGATGGTCACTATGAGTGGCCGTGTTTCGGAGATACGAGTCAAGCGAAGTGTTGTAGAGAAGGTAGCTTGAGAATTTTCATCAAGTTCGCAACACTGAACTTGACCCGCCGAGGCTCAAGTATAAGCC
>WTXF01000285.1:0-29067 GCA_022496215.1 Russula brevipes
CAGGCTGCACAGATAAGGGCGTTTAAAAATCCGACTCTTTGGTTTCTTCGGTCGGGACTCCATAGCTCGAGAGGAGTCTTCCTTTGTCTTCTGGAGACATGGCCAGGACTCTGGCCTGTAGGTCTTCGACGGGGTCGTCGTTCTGCTGCGGTTCTTCTTGTGGCGGTCCTTGATAGACCCAGCCAGGTGGTGCGTCCGGGGCCCAACCGTAGTTGACCCTGGCCTGTTTCGCGGAGCGGCATTCTCTGGCAAAGTGGCCTTCTTTGCCGCAGTTAAAGCAGGCTCCACGCTTGCGCATGTTCCCTTCTTGGGCCGCGTTGATCCTCTGCCCTTGGGGGCGCGGGGCGCGGCTGCGTCCTAGGTCCATTGGTACGGGGCGGTTGTTATAACTGGGCGGTGCCGTACTGGAGTTGAACCTGGGCTGGTTGTATGCCTGTCGGTTCTGTCGCTGGGTTTGTTGCTGGTTCCTTTGTTGGAACCAATCGGGTACGGGGCGTGTGTTTGTCCTTCCTTTGGTTATTGCGTCGATCAGTACTCTGGATCGTACGGCTTCAATTGCTTTGGCCTTCATGCGGTGGTATGAGGTCGGGACTGGCGGTTGGAGGACATCGGTTAGTATGGACTTTGGTAGTCCATTCATGAAGAAGTGCATGGTCTCAGGGTTGGTATGGTCGTATCCTGCTAGGCGGGCTAGTTTCTCAAAGTCCGAGACGTATTTGTCCACGAGTGGCCATTTCATCTCTAGTTGTTGGAGGGCCATTCTGGCCCTTGGCTCGCTTTGCGAATCTTCGAATTGCTTCTTGAATTCGCGTTCGAATGTGTGCCACACACCCATTCGGTCGTCGATGTTTGGGTTCAGTCTGTCGAACCACTTCCCGATGTCGCGTTTCCATTCTTCGATGTCGGGCCCTTCCATGGTGGACAGACATAGGGCTACGTGTGTCATGGGGGAACGCATCTGGGCGTTCTTGATATTGAGCCTAAAGTAGGCTTGCATGTTGGTTAGGAACTCTTCGGCCCTTGACCTGTCTCCTGTGAATGCGGACGGGAGGTTTCCTAAGATTTTCCCGTCGGGTCCGTTTGTATTGGTGGTGGGGAAGGCGTCGTGATAGAAGTCGTCGTCGTCATCATCCGGGTCTCCCTCCGGATGGTCTGGGTTGTCATTGGGGGGTGTGCCCCTCTTCATGGCTTGATTCAGGAGCGCTTGGAGGTCGCTCCTTTGTGGTTGCTTCCCTTTGTTAGAGCTCTCGCCTCGCTCTGTTTCCGTTTGTGCTTCTACTCGGGTGCTTGATCCCATCTTGATTTCTAGAGGGATAGGTGCGCTTTGTCGTTTCTCTGGTTCTGCAATGGAGTCTGGTGACGTTGGTCGTTCTTCCTCGACAGGAGCTGGTGTCTCGACGGTTTCCCTGGCTGGCGGTTCGTTTGCGATTTGTGTTTCGATTTCTGTTCGTCGTGCTCCTAGGTATGGTTTGCCTTCTGCGTCGGCTCGCAGGCAATACCACCTGTCGTTTAGGAGGAGTAGTGGGTCGGGGCTTTTCGTTCGGCTGGATGCTGCTGTGACGTAGCAGGGGAAGGGAAGGTATCGATTTTCTTCAGGGGTCAACCAGATAACTGTCTGGTTCTTTGGTGCGTCCTCTCGCAACGTCCAGGTGATGTAGGTTCTGTCTGGGGGCGCCAGGGTGTCGAGAAGTCAAGTGTAATGTCACCGGCCTATTTGCCTAGTGTCACTACGCGCCGGTGGGACTGGTATCCCCTCTGTATAAGACGACTTGTAGGTATGTGGCCCTCTCCTTGGGCGCGTGGTATGTTCCCGTGATGATATCGACGTATCGCAGCAGATATGCTCCTTGCAAGTATGACTCGTATGTGTAGCGTCTTGGTCCTTCTGTTTGGTAGAGTCGATAGATCTTCTCTGTGTAGATCGGGAGTCCTCGTGATGTTTCGGCTTGTCGTCCCAGACGGTTGCTCATGCAAGACTCCCAGAGGGCTATGCAGAGGAGAGAAGAGGGTGATATTCAAGTAGTCGTACAAGACACTTGACTTAAGGTCTCCTGTCCTACTTTACATGTCCTTATATACCCAGCGGGGGCCCTACAAGCTATGCCCGAGTGTCGCTGAGTCGTCGTATAGTAATCGTACAGTAAGCGGGAAATACTCCGCTTAGTCAAGAAGAAGCGCTTTGTAAGAGCGCTTATGAATCGTTACCAACCTGCTGAGAAATCGTACCGTACTGAGTCATCTAGGTCCATGCTGACTGTCCATCTGTCAGCAAGGCGGGCCGGTTCACCTAATCCCCTTACACGGTCATGCCTCATGACCGATGCCGGTTTCATTCCTTATGAGGGAATGCGCATGGACTATACGGACCGGAGCGTGCATGACGCGACTCGTCTGATTACACAAGCTTGATTGCCATATACGGACTAATTGAGCTGTAGATTATCATACTCGCGTTCTACAACGCGTTCTGTTGCCTGGCCCGCGATTGACGCACTCGAGGCACACTAGAATAAAAGTACTATAAAATACCTTTTATTCCTACACTATATTAGTATCTGTACAGTCAAAAACCTATAAAAAGCGTAGTAAAAGACTGTAATAAAGTATCTGTTTCTGCCTCATACTCAGGACACTTCAGTGCGTTCCACAACGCACCCGCTCTCCCCCAGTCGTATTCAACACACTGGACTATGCACAGTGCCAGAAATCACAAGCCCGAAGCGATGGACCCCCGCCCACGTCGAGGAGACAAGGGCCCGAGGACTCACATGCCGAGGAGGGCTCTGAAGAAGGGTACTCGCACCCCGAGGAGTTCGGTGGTAGCGCAGCGCCATCGGACGAAGACGATCAGGACTACGGTTCTGATGGCGCTCGGTACGACGAGGAGGACTCTGAAGAAGAGAACTCGTACCCCGAGGAGTTCGATGGTTGTGCAACGCAGTCGGACGAGGACGATCAGGACAACGGTTCTGATGACGCTCGATACGACGAGGAGGACTCCGAAGAGGAGGACCCAAACTGCGACGAGCTCGACGGCTTTGCAACGCCGCCGGACAAAGACGATCAGGACGATGGTCCTGATGACGCCCAGTATGATGAGGGCCCCCGTGAGGAGGACTCGTACACTGATGGGTACGACGAGGACTCCCAAGAGGAGGACTCGTACGCCGACGAGTACGGCGAGGACCCCCAAGCGGAGGACTCGTACGCCGACGAATACGACGAGGACCTCCAAGAGGAGGGCTCGTACACTGACGAGTACGACGAGGGCTCCCAGGAGGCGGACTCGTACACCGACGAGTACGGCGACGACTCCCAGGAGGAGCACTCGTACCCTGATGAGCACGACGGGTATGTAACACCGTCGGACGAAGATGAACCCAAACACTTATGGGTTGTACAGGAGAGCGAGGACGCAGAGCCAACCTCTCATCAACTGGAGGACGTGGACTGGGAACCGCGTCGTGACACGACCCTGGATTGCTACCAGAGCGCACAGGAAGCACAGGGAACCACGAGCCTCGCGACCATGCAGGATAGGACGCGCGCACAACGCGTCGACGTTCACGCACGTCGCAAACGAAAGTCTGCAACTCATGCGGACATAGTGCAGAGGGTCCCACCGGAACCTCCTCCATTGAAGGGTCTTAGCATCCCCGAATGGCTCGTCGACGAGATCATTGCCCATGAACGGGGCAACAATCAACAACCAGTCCAAGTCCATTGGAACCTGGGAAACACCACAAGGGAGACATCCCGGGCGCGCGATGAACAGCAGGCCATGGTCAAATTGTCCCCGACTCATCGGAGCGGAGCGCGATGGTCTGCCTTGCGAGGGCGGATTCTCGTCGTTTCGCCCATCGATCGCAAATTGTCTGTTCTGTTCGAACGCGTGGTTGATTTCACCTGCCACCATCAAAAACCTTGGTTGTCTTGCCTGCCCTATGGTCCCACCAAGGCAACTGTATCCCCGCAGTCAGTGAACGCCAATCGCTCTGCAGCCTGGCTCTATCATGCCAGTACATGGGCCATGACTCACGACCCCCGCCAGGGCAACAGCAACATGTGCGATCCATGGATCACACATTTCGCTCACGCTTCGGCCTTCCGTGATGCTACCCTCATCGAGGCCGGACAGCAGAGAGACGTAGCCATCTTTGGCCGCCTACAAGCAGAGTGCGCAGAGTCGCACCAGCCCCTCAGAGCCGCGCACGCAACAATGGGCGACTTCCGACATGACCACGACGCCTTGCGCGACCGGCTCGGACGTGCAGACTACGACAACGAACGCCTGCGCGACCATACCCCTCGCCATCGCAATGACGCGCGCTGGCACGGATCGTCACCGTCGCCCTCACGCGCCCCTTCGCGCCCGGCTTCACCTACGCAGGAGGACCCCGTCGCTGACCCGCTCCAGCCCACTCTCCCATTCCCCTTGCGCGCAGCGACCGACCCCCGGCCTTCCGTGCGGCTTTCAGACGCGCCGCCCATCTCCTCCCTTACGGTCGACGTTTCGCCTACGCAGGAGGACCCCGTCACTGACCCGCTCCAGCCCCCCTCCCGTTCCCCTTGCGCGCAGCGACCGACCCCCGGCCTTCCATGCAGCTTTCGGACGCGCCGCCCATCTCCTCCCTTACGGTCGACGTTTCGCCTACGCAGGAGGACCCCGTCACTGACCCGCTCCAGCCCCCCCTCCCGTTCCCCTTGCGCGCAGCAACCGACCCCCGGTCTTCCGCGCAGCCTTCGAACGCGCTGCCCGTCTCCTCCCTTACGGTTGACGCTTCTGGCAACGCGCCAGTCCCACCCACCCCGGCTGCGTTTGCGCCGACCCCATTCTTGCCCTCCGTGGGCTTTTCTTCGCCTCTCCCGGTCCTCTGCCAAGGGCCGGTTGAGCTCCTTCACGCTGCCGTTGCCTCGATGCAGCTCAATGCCTCCGGTGGCCTCGACTTCGACGCCCACGAGAAGCCCACACGCGGTACGCCTTTGCTGTCGCGCCCGGGCTCATCCCATTGGCCCGCCCGGCCTTTTTGTTCTTGCGGCTGCCTCTCACCACCCGAGCGGCCTGCACTTCTTTTCCGCTTCCCGGCGTGGTTTTGAGGGGGGGGAACGGCTCCCTGATCCCAGCCAAAGATGCGACCAGTGATGCCGTCGTAGAGTGCTCTCCTACCAGCCCCTGGAAGGGGGCTTACGCTTCCGGATGCGTAATCCGAAGCCGATACACCCCGCCGCCCGAGCTTCGCAATGAGGTCCACCACCGCGTGCTCGGGCGATGGAGGGAACTGCTGAACGAACGCGACGGCCAGGACACGCGCAAACCAAAACGAAACGAGCCATCCCCAGACGCGTCTATGCCTGCTTGGGAGACCTGGTTGAGAAGCGTGTACGATGCCACCGCACCGGGGCACACGTACACAGGTATCCCCCGTGTAGGGAATGGATACCAGAACGCCCACTTCGAAGGCGCGAAGGCAGTACTAGCCCTCGTGCCCCTTACCAGCAAGGGCACCATCATGAGAGGGCAATCGCGCGAACCCTTCCTCCGCACTGCTGCCCCACTGCTCTGCGTGCCTGAAAAGTATACAACAACCCTATCCCAGCTGGAGCTCGAGATCACCCCAACTCGAAGCACCAGTCGATACAATGCGGCGATCTTCAGGCCCTTCGAAACCATCACCAGTGAGGCAATTGCCCGATATCTGGCATCAATTGGAGTATCCGCTACAGAAGCAGAACTCTGGCGACCGTGGGCGGCAGCATATGTCGACATGGAAATCGTCGAACGACCCAACGGAAGACACACCGAAGGGCTGAAGAAAACACGGGATGCAGCACACACGGCCATAGACAACAGCCCCAAGTGGGTCTTTTCAAGTGTGCAACACCACATACTGGGGTACTATAACCCCAGTGGAACACGCAGTGACACCCACGACCGCGCGCTTGACCAATGGAGAGTACGGCGAAACGAACGCATGGGCCCGCCTGAGACGGCTTGGACCCCCTTCACACCTCGCGTCTGCAGCGTCTCATCGTTGCTCGCGCCGGTCCTAAACCACCCATACATGTACATTGAACTGATGTACGGTATTCATGATTCTACATTCACTACGGTGTGGAACAATACATCGCATTCATCCCCTTTGCTTCGTTTTGAGGGGGAGGGTGTAAGGCGGCTGGCCTTACTGACCAGTCATGTGACTGCGTGCAACGTGGCACCCGAGACTCGAGTGTTCGCCATGCATGAAACAGGGCACACTGCCCGTCTCGATCAGTGACGATGCTCGTGATCGTTGCCTAACCAACGTGCCCTTAATCAATGCACGAAATTTTACATGTCTTGTAGAGTAGACACCTGAGTACTATATAAAGGGCAGACCCTTGCCCCAAGTACTGTAGATTTTAAAGTTACTACTGTCACACTACGTCGACTTCACAATAGACCTGATTGAGCTGGTTCTTTTGTGTTGAGTCCTTGTGTGCTTCTAACACCTATCTCACCCCCTATACCCCATACCCAGACTTCACAATAGACCTGATTGAGCTGGTTCTTTTGTGTTGAGTCCTTGTGTGCTTCTAACACCTATCTCACCCCCTATACCCCATACCCAGCACGCACGGCGTGTTACAGGACCGCAGCTCGCAGTTGCGCGTTGCCTCGCCAACAGCTGTCCGAAGTGCCCACCAGCGCGTCATTTTCTGTCTCGATGTGCACATGGGCGGCCGGTGCGAGTCGATCCTCATTTGGGACGAGGAGGGGGACGATTTCGAGGTCAACGAGGAGAGCGAGCACTTGCCATGTGAGCGGTGGGACGAACGACTGTTGCTCGGCAGTGGGTAGCTCTATAAGCAGGATGTCGAGATCGAGGACCTCAAGGAACAGTAGGAGGCCGTTGCACAGTACCTCGACACCATTGACGAAGTGCTGTTTGGCGGGAGTAAGTGTGAGGTCAGGGGGTGGGTCTGCGAGCAGGAGCGGCTGGCTCACAGATAGAAGCCGGAGGGGGGGACGCGAAGGAAGGCCAGCGGTTGAGTGCTCCTCTGCCAGATCCTGACTCTGGTACGCCTGCTGCAGGACATAGAGGAGGAACCAGAGGCTCTGTTTCCAAACACTCGCAGAAGAACACGACGATATCGACGACGAGGGTGACGACGATATATCTAGCATGAACGACGATAACCTCCCGCGATGGGCACAGCGCGGCGGTTTCACGGACAGTGAGCTCCCGCGCGCCCACGCACTGCTCGTTGCGTTCTGGCCCACCTGCCCACCTCACCAGATCGGATGGAGCTGTAGAATACCCTATCGTCTGGCCAGCTGCTCGACATCATCGCTCTCAACGACGAGCTCTCAGCATCGGCAGCGGCCAACCCTGAGGGGATGATAGACCTGGAGCCTGAATGAGACAATGTCATCAGTCGTGGGTAGGGGTAACCTGAGGGCAGTGCTCTCAACGATGAACCAGGGATATAGTTTTGATGTAGTGGCGGCGGCGGCGGCGGAGGGTATGAGAGTGGCACCGTTCCATGAACAACAAAATAAATCATACCCAGGATCTTGTTTAAAGCAGTCAAGTGGCCAGTGTACATCGACATATGTGACATCGATGCCACGGTGTGAGAGCGGCGGGGCCTGGCCACAGGGTCCGACACAGGTAGAGATGTGGGAAGCGAAGGCCGGTATGGAAGAACCGGTGTTGGAGTTGACGTGAATCGCGCTCTGGTGCGTGAACAGCACTGGCGCCAGTTGGGGGAGTACCATCGCTGGGCAAGTAGGGGACCCCGTGTACATCTCCTCAACGGATCAGTCGCTGCCGAAAGGCCGTGCGACAAAGCTGCTACTGAAGTACGTCAGCCCGTTCAGAATATTGGATGTGTGGCCAAACACCTTTGTCGCTGGGGTCCAGGTCTGGCGAATGTTGAATACGACTGGGGGAGAGCGGGTGCGTTGTGGAACGCACTGAAGTGTCCTGAGTATGAGGCAAAAACAGATACTTTATTACAGTCTTTTACTACGCTTTTTATAGGTTTTTGACTGTACAGATACTAATATAGTGTAGGAATAAAAGGTATTTTATAGTACTTTTATTCTAGTGTGCCTCGAGTGCGTCAATCGCGGGCCAGGCAACAGAACGCGTTGTAGAACGCGAGTATGATAATCTACAGCTCAATTAGTCCGTATATGGCAATCAAGCTTGTGTAATCAGACGAGTCGCGTCGTGCACGCTCCGGTCCGTATAGTCCATGCGCATTCCCTCATAAGGAAGGTATGCTTATATAACGCCAAAGCGCGTCGTACATACGGTACATATAGCAGATATAGTAGATATATTGGAGCATATAGAGCGCGTGTGCGCTCTAGCTCGTCATCCCCCTGTGATCCAATGATCTAAGCATCTATGATTCCCATGTCCTCATTGAAGCGGTGTAAGAGAACGCGTGATAAAGGTTTGGTAAAGCCATCAGCGACCATCTCTGCAGTAGGTGTGCGTATGAGTGTGATCGCGTCCTTTTCTACGTAGTCGCGTAGCGCGTGATGCTTGATATCGATGTGTTTGGATCTGCGTCCTGTAATAGGATTGTGCGCTAGGTCTACAGCGCCTTTGTTGTCGCAGTGGATGGGTATGGGGTCATCTACTGAGTATCCTAATTCGGACAGGATACTCCTGTACCAGGCAGCCTGATTGGCTGCGTCTATTTGGGCCATGTACTCGGCCTCAGTGGTGTTTTGCGCTACTGTTTTTTGTTTGCGCGCTGACCAACTAATCGCTCCATTTGCTAATAAGAACACATAGCCTGATGTGGAGTAGCGATCATCAGTCTGATCTCCCAGACTGGAATCAGAATAGCCGTGCAGGCCATCACCCTCTTCGCCATCATATCGCACGCGCGCGTCCACAGTCCCCCTGAGGTAGGATAATACATATTGCGCTAAGCGCAGGTGCTGTGGGGATGGGTTTGTAGCGTATTGTGCTAGTCTAGATACGGCGAATGAAATGTCAGGGCGCGTCCCTATTTGGACATACAGCAGGCTTCCGATCAGGGACTGATAATGTTTGATCTCGGCAGCTGTCGCGCTCCCATCAAATTTGACGAGAAACGTTTCCGCGCCCGCAGGTAAGGGTGTATTGTGGGCATTGGCATCTGCCATATTGAAGCGAATAAGGACGCCCATGAGATAGTTTGATTGGTCTATCTCTAGACGCTTTCTGGAGCAGTCGCGCGTGATGCGCATGCCCAGATATGATTCGATCTCACCTAGATCGGTGATCTCGTAGCGCCTGGCTATGTCCTCTTTGAGCTTGTTAATCGCATCAAGTGATGCGCCCATTATTGTAATGTCATCTACGTATAGTATTATGTACAGGGGTCCACTAGGACTCTTACTATGGTATACGTATATTCCAGCATCGGAATACGTCCGCGTGAAGCCGAGTTCAGTTAGAACTCCATGGAATTGTAAGTTCCACGCGCGGGATGCTTGTTTGAGACCGTATATGCCTTGAGGAGGCGACACACTTTAGTCTCCTGTCCAGCAGTGATGAATCCTTGTGGTTGCTCCATGTATATCTCCTCTTCGAGCACTCCATTTAGAAACGCTGATTTAACGTCTAATTGGTGGATTTCCCAATCCTCTAGCGCAGCTAACGCTAGCAGCAGTCTTAAAGACTCGAAGCGCGCGACAGGGGAGAAGGTTTCATCAAAATCTATGCCTGGGATCTGCGTAAATCCCTTTGCTACTAAGCGAGCACGATAGCGACCATCTGTTTTTAATTTAAACACCCATTTAGATTTGACGGCCTTGCGGCCAGGCGGGAGATCTACGAGCTCCCAAGTTCCGTTCTTTGCGAGGGCGTCTATCTCATACGCACACGCGTCCATCCAATCGGACGAGTTATCCGACTGAATTGCCTCCGCGTAAGTAGCGGGGTCCGATCCAGAATAAGCGGCGGCTAACAGTTCCGCGTTTCCGAGTCTCCGATCTTTAGATACGTTATCCGAGTGATTATATCTCAGACTAGGTACAGGTACGCGCGCGGACCTCCGAGGCGCGTTATCCATCTCACGCAACAATTGCGCTCGCTGTACGCGTTCTTGAGGTCCCCCCGGCAATTGTGCAGCCGGTGAGAGGGGTCTGTTCCCTAAGCGGGTGTTTCTCTTTAGAGGCGGCGGTGATTTAGGATCGGGATGGACGTTTTCCGGAGTGATCGGAGGGGGTGGAACTTGTGGTGGGGGTGTTTTTGGTCGTTCAATATTTACTTGTTCTATCTTAGTTTCTTCTTCCGCCTCGCTATGCGCAGGGGAAGGTGCTCGCGGTAGTGGCTCCGCGATCGGGTTAGGGATCGCGGGGGCCGGAATGTTCGGAGGTAGTGCCGGGCGTGGCTCAGCGCCCGTTTGTAATGAAGGGAAGCTGCTCTCGTCAAATGTCACATCCCTGGACAGATGAACGGAGCGGGTATTTTTATCCCAGAGTCTGTATCCCTTGGATCCAGGCTCATACCCAATAAATGTGACTGGAACGGCCTTAGCGTCCAGTTTGCGTCGTTTATCAGCTGGTACATGCATGTACCCTTCGCATCCAAAGATGCGGAAATAAGAAACGTCAGGGACGTGACCAGCGTCCCAAGTTTCATGTGGTGTGCGCCACTTTAGCGTGCGGGTAGGGGATCTATTGTATATATGGACGGCAGCGCCTATCGCATACTCCCAGAAGCCGTTAGATAAGCCAGCTGCGTGCAGCATAGACATCGCTTTATCTAATATAGTGCGATTAAATCGCTCGGCTTTCCCATTCTGCTGTGGTGAACCTGGCATTGTGAGATGGTGTTCAATCCCCTTCTCATTCAAGATCTCTTTTACTCTATGAGATATGTATTCGCCACCGCGATCAGAGTGCAATACGCGCAAGCGCTTGGACATTTGATTTTCTGTCCAAGAAAGGAAATTGCTTAGCGCGATCGCGAATTGATCTTTGGATTTCAAATAATAGACTACCGCGTGCCGCGTGTCACCGGCCTATTGCCTAGTGCCACTACGCGCCGGTGGGACTAGTATCCCCTCTGTATAACTCGATTTGAAGGTACATTGCCCGTTCTTTAGGCCCGTGGTAGGTTCCCGTGATGATGTCGACGTATCGGAGTAGGTATGCCCCTTGAAGGTAAGACTCGTATGAGTAGCGCCGTGGTCCCTCGGTCTGGTAGAGCTGATAGAGCTTCTCGGTATACAAGGGAAGTCTTCTGGAGGTTTCTGCAAGGCGTCCTAGCCTGTTGCTCATGCAAGACTCCCAAAGGGCTATGCAGAGGAGAGAAGAGGGTGATATTCAAGTTGTCGTACAAGACACTTGACTTAAGGTCTCCTGTCCTACTTTACAAGTCCTTATATACCCAGCAGGGGCCCTACAAGCTATGCCCAAGTGTTGCTGAGTCGTCGTATAGTAATCGTACAGTAAGCGGGAAATACTCCGCTTAGTCAAGAGGAAGCGCTTTGTAAGGGCGCTTATGAATTGTTACCAATCCGCTGAGAAATCGTACCATACTGAGTCGTCAAGGTCCATGCTGACTGTCCATCTGTCAGCAAGGCGGGCCGGTTCACCTAATCCTCTTACTCGGTCAGGCCTCATGACCGATGCCGGTTTCACCGCGAGTAGTCATCTATGAAGGTGGCTATGTATAGGGATCCTTGAATGGACTTGGTTTGCATCGGACCTGCGAGGTCCGAGTGTACCATATCTAGAATGTGCTCCGATTGCTTAAGAGATCTGGGGAACGGCAGGCGCGTTGACTTCCCAGACTCGCATCCGGCGCATATGCCGGGAATAGCTTTGTCGGAGGGATCTAGATCCATGCCTTTTAAGGCAGTTGGACCATATTTCTCTAGCGCGAAATGGGACATATGACCCATGCGCTTGTGCCAGGTGTGTAAAGTGGCTACACTAGAATTGTGCGCGTTCAGGGACGCTGCAGTTCCATCAAGCCAATATAGCTTGTTGTCGCGATATCCTGATGCCACACATTTTTGATCTAAGTAGATCTTGAAGCCCTCTTTGGTAAAGGAAATCTCAGCATCTTTATCGCAGATCGCTCCTGTAGATAGGAAGCGTGTGTGCACTGAAGGCACGTGCAATACATTGCTTAATGAGATCCTTTCCTTATTGGGACTAATGAAAACCGCGGTGCCCACGCCAATTTGATCTGCTGTAGATTTATCTCCGAGGCGTACTGTTCCTGTAGCTGGAGTGTAATCTGTGAAGTCGGATCTATGAGGTGTGATATGATGCGTTGCTCCGCTGTCCATCATCCAACGAGATCGCGCGACTGCATACAGGGAAACAGAGAGTTTATCATTGCTGCTATCTATCTCTGTTATCCTGGCTGTACTAGGTCCAGCTACATGCGCGTTCGCCGCTTTGTTGGGAGTCGCGTTCTCCTTCTTCTTCTTCTCCTCCTCATCCTTTTTCTTCTTCTGGCAGTCTGGTTTGATGTGTCCCTGCTTATTACAGTAGTGGCACGTGAGACTGGAGTGGTCTCTTTTCTTGCCGGATGATTTGATCAGAGCGGATCTGGCCGCGTTAAGGGATGGAGAGGGGGTAGCGCGTCGGCCCTCTTCGCTAATGATGCGCGCTATTATGACGTTAAAGTCAAGCGCGGTTGCGGGGCCGGCAGCTAGGATCGCCGATGCCAGATGCTTGTAAGAGCTCGGCAAGGCATTTAGGAGAATAAGCGAGTACTGGGTATCTGAGATTCCCATGGACACGTTAGTAAGCGAGACGCATGCCTCGTTTATTTTAGCGAGTTGCTGGGACATCGGCTGAGATTCATCTAGCCGAGCCTGGGTAAGCTGTATCCATTTATTGAATACGGCTGTTCCGCCTAAGGCGCCTCTGTATGTGTTTTTTAATAGTACCCATTTGTCATAAAAAGAGGGATAGTCGACTTCTGAGGCGATTAAGGAATGGACTTCTTGAGTTGTGTATAGGCGTAGGTATGCCTTTGTCCTCCTTTGGACGGATTTCCATTCATGCGCGTCCGTCCCTTGCGGGCGGTGCGGAAGTGAGATGACATCCTCGGCCTCGTGGAGCGCTAATATTGCCTCGAGGGTACCCGACCAATTATTCCAGTCGGTTCCGTCGAACTTTCCTAATTGGATACCGGCAGGCATGCCGAAGGTTGCACCATACGCGTTAGCGACGCGTCCGGAGATCGCGGCCCCTGCGCCTGAGGAGGCAGGTGCGGTGACCGCGGGGGCTGGTGAGCTAAGTGCGGGGGCGTTGGTCACCCCGGGAAGGGGTATGGTAGTTCCGCCAGGGGTAGTAGTCATGTCTGGGATGATTCCTGTTGCCGAGGAGCAGTCAGCAACAGATCTAGTACAGGATTTGTTTGCCCTCCTCTCTCTGTGTTACTGTAAGGCCAGAACGCTATCGCGTCCTGTCTCCGTGTGCGCATTTTTGTAAAATAGACATATGTAGTGATTGAGTAATCTATCTACATTCCACGTACACGCTCCGTAAGGGCGCGCGTGGTGGGACCTATGATCGAGATGAGCCGCCTGCAAGTTCCACCAGGGACGCGGAGGGAAGTCCGCCACCTGGTGCTGTCAGGGGAGTCTCAATTTAACGCCTAGATGATTGGGCGCATAGGTTGGAGCTAGCTAAAGCGAAGATCGCCTAGCTGCTATGTGTCTACTATGTAGCGTAACGCAGTTGTAACAGGGACAAGTGCTTCGCGGGAATGATTACCCCCGGCCTTGACATCCCAAAACCGCTCCCACTGAAGGGCAGACAGCCAACCGTTCGTTAGGCAAATAGCCAGTCCGGGCTTCCCCAGACCCGCCTAAGGGCAGTAAGTCCCTCTATACTACTATAGGTAAAAGTGCGCAGGGATGGAGAGGGCTCAGTGTGCTTCTCCCATCGCCTGGGTCCGTCACACACTTCGCGCAAGGCTGTTAGGCCCCAGCACAGATCTCGCGCGCTCAAACGGCGAGTGAGGAGGAACAGTGTAGAAAGCGACGCTCACAGTTGGGAAACGTGTGTGAGGCTGAGTGTGCTTGTGAAATCTTGTTAGAGTCGTTTGTGGGCAGGGCCCATAACCTGTTGAATACAACTGGGGGAGAGCGGGTGCGTTGTGGAACGCACTGAAGTGTCCTGAGTATGAGGCAAAAACAGATACTTTATTACAGTCTTTTACTACGCTTTTTATAGGTTTTTGACTGTACAGATACTAATATAGTGTAGGAATAAAAGGTATTTTATAGTACTTTTATTCTAGTGTGCCTCGAGTGCGTCAATCGCGGGCCAGGCAACAGAACGCGTTGTAGAACGCGAGTATGATAATCTACAGCTCAATTAGTCCGTATATGGCAATCAAGCTTGTGTAATCAGATGAGTCACGTCGTGCACGCTCCGGTCCGTATAGTCCACGCGCATTCCCTCATAAGGAAGGTATGCTTATATAACGCCAAAGCACGTCGTACATACGGTACATATAGCAGATATAGTAGATATATTGGAGCATATAGAGCGCGTGTGCGCTCTAGCTCGTCAGCGAAATCTTGCTGGACACGAGATTGAAAGTCGTGCAATATCGACGGGTCGATATTGAGCTGCCACTCCAGGTAGCAGACGGGGTCATGCACACAACAGGCAGTCGACGGTGTCTACAAAAAATGAGTCGCCTAGAATGTGAGGAACAACAAAACCAATGAAAATCGTACCTAGGATCCTGCTTCAAGCGGCCCAGCGGGGCGAGAGGTTGAAGACAGAGGAGAGGAAAATGAACGAAGGCGATCGAGGGGCAGTGACGACAAGAACGATGGTCGGAGTGGATGTGCCCCGACAGGTGTAGTCGCAGCGACTTGTCATCACGTCATTGGCAAGGGAGGTCCGGCACGTCGCCGAGGCTGCGGGTGGTGGTTGCATCACGCTGGCAAGAGTCGATACCGAAAATTGAAGATGAAACGAGAGGGAGAAGAGAGAGAAAGCGGGGGTGTGCATATATTCGACTCCTGCTTACAAAGAATGTCTTCTTGAGGCGTTTGGTTGAGTGGGACTGGCTTGCTGATAGCTGCTCCTCCGTCACAGTATCTCAAACACTTGCATATCTTTAGTCTTTCTAGGATCGGACCGATCGGTAGGAAGGGGAGGGAGCATAACAGTGCAAGTTATGTACAGGGAATATAACACAAGACTGTGACAGATGGTGTGCATACTAGTACACAGCCAGATGCAGTGCCGCCAACTTGCAGTTGGGGCCGACATGCTATGCGCGTTGTGCTCACGGCATACACGCATACAGCGGAACCGTGTCATGCGTTGATTGAGTTGAGTTGAAGACCAGGACAAGCAAGCGTCTTCCTCTTCCATTCATCCGATGGGGGAATGGAAATGTCATTTGCTTATGTAAAATGTTGATATACATCCTCTCTATCCCTCGGAAAAAGTATCAGGAGGGAATCCGAGGGATCTCGAGCGATTCTGAGGGACCTTCAGGAATATCTAGGTATGGACTTTTGACTGGGAGTCACCTATTGCTGCTGTCACACAACTAGCCAAACACGGTATGGCCAGTAAATGTCTACAAAGGCACTGAGGCCCTTGGAGACTATGGACAACGAACGTGCTCCATGGACAAAGGTCCAACATCAGCAAAATCCAAAAAAAACTTAAACTGCTTAGGACTACTTAGGTCCACTTAGGTTACTTAATGTCTTACTTGATTGGCTTACTGGGCTTAGTAAAAATTTCTCCAAGCCCCTTGAGTACATTTAAGTAAATTAAGTACATCTCAAGTATCTAAAGTCCCTTAAGCATCCCAAGTCCTCCAATCATCCCAACTCCCAAGTACCATAAGCATCCCAAGTTCCCTAAGCATCCCAACTCCTAAGTCCCCAAGCATCCCAAGCCCCCTAAGCATCCCAACTCCCAAGTCCCCAAAGCATCCTGAGCCCCACAAGCATCCCAAGTCCCCCAAGCATCCCAACTCCCCAAGTCCCAAAAGCATCCAAAGCCCCCCTAAGCATCCCAAGCCCCCACAAGCATTCCAAGTCCCCTAAGTCCCCCAACTCTGGAATTCCCCCAAGCATCCCAAGTCCCCACAAGTGTCCCAAGTCCAGGAAGTCCCCCAAGTCAACTCCTAAGTCCCCCAAACATCCCAAGTCCCACAAGTGTCCCAAGTCCTCCAAGCACCCCAAGTCACAAATAGGTGACTTTTCCTTACCACACCTGCAGGTACAGGTTTGACCCAAGGTATACATGCTGTGCGACACGAATGGCGACGTGGTGACGAGTGCATCACTGGCCGCACGACACAAATGGCAGCAGCGCCGCGGCGCGCTACCGCTCGCGTTGCGTGGGCCAGCGCGGCGCGCGACATGGTCGCCACCGTTCGCATCGCGTGTTCAGCGTGGCGCACGCCACCGTCGCTACCGTTCACAACACGTGGCTAGTGCGGCGCGCGACACCGTCGCCACCGTTCGCGTTGCATTGCCAGCGCACTGGCCACACAACGCAAGCGGTAGCCCGCCGCGCTGGCCACGCAATGCGAGCGGTAGCCCGCCGCGCTGGCCGCGTGACACGCATGGTGGCGCGAGGAGCGCGGATGGTGGCGCGAGAGGGGTCGCTCGACGAAGACGGATGGTCGCGCACGCTGGTGCGGACCCGGAAGACTTGCGCGAAGCCCAAGTGCGAGCGCTCGGCACCGCAACCGCGCAAGGTCGACATGTGCAAGGCCGACTGGCCTGCACAAAGCGTCCGACCGAAGATCAGGCCGCCCTGGACAAGGCCGCGATCCGTGGTCTTGAGGAGGGGCCTCCCCGAGAGGTGCCCGTCGTGTCGCCAAGGGGCAGTGGCCAGAACCAAAGGCACTCATTTGAAGGGCCCCAATAGTTTGGAGCCCAAGTCCGAGGCGGCTGAGGGGGAGTAAGCTGCCTAGAGAGGGCCAGCCCTTGGGGCGGCGTCGTGGCTGTTTTGTTGGCGGCGGTGGTTATGGTGGTAGTGGCTGCGGTTGCGGTTGCGGTTGCAGTTGCAGTGGTAGTCGCGGGTGCAGCTGAGAGCACCCTCACTCTATTTTTGGGGGGGGAGGGAGAGTGGGGGAACGTGCGTGAAAAAACTCAAACAACCTGCAAGGCCTCGAGCTGGCCGGCCCTCAATAACGGGAACACCCGTAGTGTCATGTGACATGTTCAACTTTGAAACGTTGAATGTTGAACTGTTGAACTTTTTTTTTTTTTTTTTTTTTTTTTGAAATCCCGTTTTTATTCACATTCCCAAGTCCCTCTTCCCCTAGTACGCCACTGCTACCTCAGGCCACAGGATGCGGGCCCACATAAGCAGGTGAAAACAGGAGAGAGAGGTCAAGGGACGGCCGTAGGCCATGTATGTAGAAATATCTGGAAAATGTACATGTCTTTAAGAAGTTGTGCTATTATGTGATTTTCTGTGGGCGCCCTAAGGCGGCTTAATCGACGGCCCTAGCAAGTATGTGTGCTACATTAGACTAATCAAACTCGGGGCGTGACAGGATGGACTTGAAGCGTCTGTCGAGGACACTGGGGTTGCCCTGCTACGCCGGGTTGGCCCACTTACTTCGGCCTTGGCGTGTTAGCATGGTTGGGTGGGCAACTTTGGGAGTGCGCTTTTGTGGGGGCGTATGATTTGTAGGCTCGGAGGCAGCGGCGGTGTGGGGGTCTTGACCTCCCTGCTGTTGTGTCTCGTCCGCTGTGGAGGGGTGTGGAGGGGTTTTGGCTTTGGGAGGGGAGTTCTTCCATTTCTTGGTTGTTGCAACTGTGCCGAAGATATAGAGTTGGCGCGCAGCCATGAGTGCTTTCTCCTGAGTGCCGTCTGGGTCCTCGAATGAAAAGGCAAGCGAGGAATGGGAGTGTGGGGCGAAGTTTGTCGGGGCGCGTACCCAGGTTGGAAGCTGGGTGACGCTGAGTTGGGCGTATAAGGGGTTAGTGGCTTGCAGTGCAGCATGGCATTGCGACGGGGTATGAGGGGTCCGCCCCTCAGCGGCACCAGTGGGGACACTGTTTAGGAGGATTTTTGACCATCTGACGTTAGCCCGGATGGTCGAAGGTGCCGTGTTTTTGAGGAAGTCATTGAGTAATTTTTTAAGGAGTGCTGCGGATGTGTTGAGTTGGTTCTGGGTGGTGTTGTGGCTGGCTGTGAGGACCAGGTTTCCCTTAGCAGTCCACCTTGCAGCGGCGAATTGCGCCTGGGCATATTGCGTCTTTATCAGTCCAGCGTTTAACAGAGTGCAGATTTCCGAGGGTTTAGGTCGGGCGTCTGGGGTGAGAGATGCGTCTGGGGTATATACCAGACTCGGTCGGGCCTGGGCCATGACCTTGGCTGCATACATAAGAGTGGGCGTGGCATTTTTCCCGGTGCCAGCGGGGGTGCCTTCGTGTAGGGGGGAGTTGGGTCTTGCTTGTGGGGCTTTGTTGCTGGGGGGGATTTGAGTCCCTCCACCGTTTTCGAGAGCGAGGAGAGTGCGTCTGTAATTTTATCGAGCTGCTTCTGGTGGGGCGTCGATATTTCGGGAGGGGAGTGGGAGGGGAGACCCAATATGAGGGCGCTGATTGGGTGAGCATAAAACTGTAGGAATGTTGGTCTCAAGTCGATTGCTTTGTCTGGTTCATTGCTGAGTAGTTCCTGGACGGCGCTGATGATGGAGACGAGACTACCCGCGATACATTGCGGAGTAGGTGAGTGTAGTTGGGGCTGGGAATATTGGACATGATGGTGGTTGTAGGAGAAGAAGCGTCCGGGAACTGTTGAACTTGTTCTCACTTACTGCCCGGAATCTCACGTTTGGCTTTCTCCCTAATAGGGACACCGTCCGGTAAGTTTTTTTCCCTTTAGGAAAAGTAAACTGACAAGTCGATGGGAAGTCTGTAGTGTCCCCATCAAGAGGCCAATGCGCAGCAGCAGCACGAAGCTGCTCGCGCATCCCCCATGCCCTCGCCCTCGCATGGTCCAGGAAGCCCCCTTCGCTCAAGGCCTCTGCTGCTGCCCGGCACATGCATGCATGCACCACCGCCTGCGTCGGCACGCGCCACTGCGGGCGGCTCTTCGCTCCTTGCTTAGGTGTGCTCTTTTTAGGTTGACAGTTGTCCTGATCGAACTCTTTTCTCGCAGCGACCCACCCCGGCTTTCACGTGCTCGCCGCACTCCCCTCGCTGGACCCGAAGGACGTCAGCCCTCTCCGCGCCAATACTGCAGTCGTCGCGGTCCTCGCCGACGAGCTCGCGCTCAACCGCCGAGCATCCTGCTGTATCTGTGTAAGTACCCCCTCCCCTTCCCTTCTCTCTCACATGCTGATCACCCCAGGCGTCCCGCGCCGGTGCACTTCGGCTCCACCAAGTACACGCCCCCGCCTCCCTCTCCATGCTCGCCACGCGCGCGGCCTAGCCACCCGCTGTATCTGTAAGTATCCCCTCTTCCCTTCCCTTCCCTTGCTCTCTTATGCTGATGCTCTACCACCCCCAGCGTGTACCGGTGCACTTTGACTCCACCCAGTACACGCCCCCCGCCTCCCTCTCCGTGCTCGCGATGAAACCGGCATCGGTCATGAGGCATGACCGTGTAAGAGGATTAGGTGAACCGGCCCGCCTTGCTGACAGATGGACAGTCAGCATGGACCTTGATGACTCAGTACGGTACGATTTCTCAGCGGACTGGTAACGATTCATAAGCGCCCTTACAAAGCGCTTCTTCTTGACTAAGCGGAGTATTTCCCGCTTACTGTACGATTACTACACGACGACTCAGCAATACTCGGGCATAGCTTGTAGGGCCCCTGCTGGGTATATAAGGACATGTAAAGTAGGACAGGAGACCTTAAGTCAAGTGTCTTGTACGACTACTTGAATATCACCCTCTTCTCTCCTCTGCATAGCCCTCTGGGAGTCTTGCATGAGCAACCGTCTGGGACGACAAGCCGAAACATCACGAGGGCTCCCGATCTACACGGAGAAGATCTACCGACTTTATCAAACCGAAGGACCAAGGCGCTACACGTACGAGTCATACTTGCAAGGAGCATACCTGCTGCGATACGTCGATATCATCACGGGAACGTACCACGCGCCCAAGGAAAGGGCCACATACCTGCAAGTCGTCCTATACAGAGGGGATACCAGTCCCACCGGCGCGTAGTGGCACTAGGCAAATAGGCCGGTGACATTACACTTGACTTCTCGACACCCTGGCGCCCCCAGACAGAACCTACATCACCTGGACGTTGCGAGAAGACGCACCAAAGAACCAGACAGTTATCTGGCTGACCCCTGAAGAAAATCGATACCTTCCCTTCCCCTGTTACGTCACAGCAGCATCCAGCCGGACGAAAAGCCCGACCCACTACTTCTCCTAAACGACAGGTGGTATTGCCTGCGAGCCGACGCAGAAGGCAAACCATACCTAGGAGCACGACGAACAGAGATCGAAACACAAATCGCAAACGAACCGCCAGCCAGGGAAACCGTCGAGACACCAGCTCCCGTCGAGGAAGAACGACCAACGTCACCAGACTCCATTGCGGAACCAGAGAAACGACAAAGCGCACCTATCCCTCTAGAAATCAAGATGGGATCAAACACCCGAGTAGAAGCACAAACGGAAACAGAGCGAGGCGAGAGCTCTAGCAAAGGGAAGCAACCACAAAGGAGCGACCTCCAAGCGCTCCTGAATCAAGCTATGAAGAGGGGCACACCCCCCAATGACAACCCAGACCATCCGGAGGGAGACCCGGATGATGACGACGACGACTTCTATCACGACGCCTTCCCCACCACCAATACAAACGGACCCGACGGGAAAATCTTAGGAAACCTCCCGTCCGCATTCACAGGAGACAGGTCAAGAGCCGAAGAGTTCCTGACCAACATGCAAGCCTACTTTAGGCTCAACATCAAGAACGCCCAGATGCGTTCCCCCATGACACGCGTAGCCCTATGTCTGTCCACCATGGAAGGGCCCGACATCGAAGAATGGAAACGCGACATCGGAAAGTGGTTCGACAGACTGAACCCAAACATCGACGACCGGATGGGCGTGTGGCACACGTTCGAACGTGAGTTCAAGAAGCAATTCGAAGACTCGCAGAGCGAACCAAGGGCCAGAATGGCCCTCCAACAACTAGAGATGAAATGGCCACTCGTGGACAAATACGTCTCGGACTTCGAGAAACTAGCCCGCCTAGCAGGATACGATCATACCAACGATTCGCAAAAGTTTTTAGCGAAGAAGCTTCAAAACGATTCCCTCCGTCCCGGCCATACGACCATGCAATAGAACTAAAACCAGACGCCCCGGCGTCGCTCCCGGCGAAAGCAATAAGACTACCGCACGACGAACTCCTGGCCACGAAAGAATTCATCGAAGAAAACGAAGAGCTCAAACGAGTCCAAAAATCGAGAAGCCCATACGCCTCAAGATTCTTCTTCATCAAAAAGAAGGACGGGAAACTACGACCAGTACAGGACTATCGAAAACTCAACGACGCCACCATAAAGAATCGCTACCCCCTGCCATTGATACCCGACCTCATCGCGGCAGTACGAAAAGCGGCACTCTTCACCAAATTCGACGTAAGATGGGGATACAACAACGTCAGGATCAAGGCAGGAGACGAATGGAAAGCAGCGTTCATCACCCCATTCGGGCTATACGAACCACGCGTAATGTTCTTCGGCCTCACGAACTCACCGGCAACCTTCCAATCAATGATGAACCATATTTTCCAAGAAGAAATACGGGAAGGATGGCTAGTCGTGTACATGGACGACCTTCTGATCGCCACCAAAGACGACCGAACCGTCCACCAAAACTGCGTACGACGCGTTTTGCAGAAACTACTGGACCACGATCTATACCTCAAATTGTCAAAATGCGAGTTCTACAAACGACGCATAGAGTACCTAGGGGTGGTCCTCGAACACGGACAAGTACAAATGGACCCGACCAAAGTCAAAGGAGTGGCCGACTGGAGTCGACCCCAGAATGCCAAAGACGTGCGATCGTTCCTCGGGTTCACGGGATTCTACCGCTACTTTATCAAAGACTACTCGAAAATAGCGCGACCCCTAATTGACCTAACAAAGAAAAACCTGAGGTTCGAATGGACAGAAAAACAACAACAGGCCTTCGAACGACTGAAGACACTGATGTGCGCCAAACCAGTACTCAAGCAACCAAATTACGACCAGACATTCACACTCTCCACCGATGCCTCGGGATACGGAGTCGGAGCAGTGCTAGCCCAAGAAGGCCAACCGGATCCCAAAACGGGAAAACCGCGCACGCACCCAGTCGCCTACTACTCATCGACCTTCACGCCAACGGAACGCAACTACGACGTATACGAGCGCGAGCTGCTGGCAGTTGTAAAAGCCCTGAAGAACTGGCGGCCACATCTCGCCGCCACGGAAAAACCAATCACCATACTCTCCGACCACGCAAATCTGTTATATTGGAAAAACCCAAAGAACGTCAACCGAAGAGTCGCCAGATGGCTCACCACCTTACAAGACTACAACTTTGTAATCAAACACGTACCCGGGAAAATAAACGCGGCGGCAGATATGCTATCCAGACCTCCTGGGGCAGACACCGGCACAACTGACAACCAAGACGTCGTAGTCCTACCCGACAAACTCTTCATCCGGCACGCAACCCTCTCAGAACAGGACAAAAGAGAGATCCTGCAACAATACCATGACGACCCAACCGCGGGGCATCCAGGACGCGACAACACTATCGCCCTCGTAAAACGACACCACAACTGGATCGGGATGGACACGTGGATACGAAAGTATGTCGAGGGATGTGCCACATGCCAACAAAACAAAAACCTCCCAAAGAAAGCCACCCCCGAGTACCGCATCCCAGTACCAACGACGGCAACACCCTTCGAAGTGATTGCAATGGACCTGATTACACAATTGCCACCCAGCAACGGATACGACGCAATCCTAACGATCGTAGACCACGGATGCACAAGAGCAGCGCTATTCCTCCCGTGTAAAACGACTATCACAGGATCGGAAATCGCGCAACTATACTTCGACAACGTATACAGATGGTTCGGGCTACCCAGCCGGATCATATCGGATCGCGACCCCCGATTCACGTCATCATTCGCCACCGAACTCGTAAGGGCCATCCAGGCGACCCGAAACCTCAGTACCGCCTACCACCCCCAGACCGACGGTCTTACAGAAAGAAAGAACCAGTGGATCGAACAATATCTCCGCTTGTTCGCGGCAAACACCCAAGACGACTGGGACAAATGGCTCACAATCGCAACGGCCGTACACAACAGCTGGCCCAACGCGACGACAAGAGTCGCCCCCGCACAAGCGATGCTAGGTTACCTACCAAACCTAACAGGCGCCAAGGTCCAGACCACAAACGAGACCATCAGTCAGCGACAGGAACAAGCTGAGCAATGGAGGAACAAAGCAAAGGAGGCGCTCAACCAGGCAGCCAATCAAGTACCTGCTGAGCAATACGCCGTCGGTGATCGGGTCTGGTTGGAGAACAAAAACCTGACGCTGACTCACGGAACTCGGAAATTACACCCCAGATGTCACGGCCCATTTACAATCACTAAGCAGATATCCCCAGTTGCTTACAAACTTCAGCTCCCCGCCGCATGGACCATCCACGATGTCTTCCACGCGTCACTTCTCCGACCATATAAGGAAACGGAACAGAAGGGCGTAAACTACACGAGGCCGCCACCTGACATAGAAAACGGAGAAGCGGAGTACGAGGTGGAGGCCATTATCAACCACCGGCATCATGGACGTCAGCAGCAATTACAATACCTCCTAAAATGGAAAGGATATCCGGACGCTGACAATACTTGGGAACCCGCTGACCAAGTACACGCACCACTGCTGATCAAGCAGTACAAAAAGAAGCACCCCATCATAAGCCCAGGAAAGGATAAAAGGGCAAGCATCCGGACGATAGAATGCCATCCCCACTTCGACAGCTACTCAGACAACCAGCCAACTACTTCATCCTCAATCTCCTCTACCAATCCTACATTGAAATGGCCAACCAACTCATCCGCTACAAAGACATCGAGGCCATCGCTCGCGCCGCCACCGCCGACAGCGTGGTCATCAGCGAGGGGCTCGCAAGGGCCGCCGCCAGCGCCGAAGGAGTTCAAGTCCAGGTCGTCGTCCTGGGAGAAGGTGAGCGCAACGAGCCCCACCCCACCGACGAGGACGAGGACGACATCCCCACGCTGGTCGCTGACCCCAACACCAACGACCACGCCCCCGAGGGATTGGTCGGGATACCACCCGCCATCCTCTCCCCTCGCACTGCAGCAATGGTGCTCGAGGCCGCCACCGCTGCGGACGGCGACATCCTCGTGGACAACGCCAAGGACCTCGCCGCCACAATCCGCTCCCTCAAGGCCCGACTCGACGCGGCCAACCTCCGCGCCAACGACTGCGAAAACAGGGCCAACGAGGTCGAAGACCGGATCGAAGAGCTGGAGCGGAACAAGGAGAACGAACCCCCTCGAGGCCGCCGTCGCCGTCGTAGCAACAGCAGCAGCGGCCGCAGCGCCAGCACAGAACTCCCGGAGTACCCGGCCGTCTGCCCCCCAGGGTTCGACGACAACAAGGGACAGGCAGAGGGATTCTACATCCCGGACGAGGACGGCGCCCAAATCGAACCCAAGTTCGTCCGGTTCGTCCAAGGGGCCGAACCACACGCAGAAGGGACCCAGGGACAGGGGTTCCCCGTCTACCGCCACTCCCTCGCCGCCCCCGCTGACTACTCCCAGACCGACCTCCCCCTCCATTCCATGCCAATCTGGTTCACGGCCGCGCTCTCCCGCCACAACCAGCTCTTCAACACAGTCCTCCAGGCCGCCCTGGAGCATAACAATTGGGGGATCGCCGCCGACATCATGCGATTCCGAACCTGCGACGACCAGATCGGAATCTGGGAGGCCCGGCAAGAGGAAGCCCGTCAACGCGTGGAGTGCGCTCGGGAAGAGCGCACCCAGGCGCGCTTCCGGCTCGAAGCCGCGCGCGCCCACCATCACTTCGCGCATCTGGAAAGGACCAGGCGCGGAGAAGACTGGCACTACGACGAGGAGCCAGACATGGTGGTCCCCCTCGCCCAACTGGGACGACGAGGGCGCCGGAATGTCAGAGGTCGCGGACGACCTCAGGACTAGAGGGGGGATGGTGAAACCGGCATCGGTCATGAGGCATGACCGTGTAAGAGGATTAGGTGAACCGGCCCGCCTTGCTGACAGATGGACAGTCAGCATGGACCTTGATGACTCAGTATGGTACGATTTCTCAGCGGACTGGTAACGATTCATAAGCGCCCTTACAAAGCGCTTCTTCTTGACTAAGCGGAGTATTTCCCGCTTACTGTACGATTACTACACGACGACTCAGCAATACTCGGGCATAGCTTGTAGGGCCCCTGCTGGGTATATAAGGACATGTAAAGTAGGACAGGAGACCTTAAGTCAAGTGTCTTGTACGACTACTTGAATATCACCCTCTTCTCTCCTCTGCATAGCCCTCTGGGAGTCTTGCATGAGCAACCGTCTGGGACGACAAGCCAAAACATCACGAGGGCTCCCGATCTACACGGAGAAGATCTACTGACTTTATCAAACCGAAGGACCAAGGCGCTACACGTACGAGTCATACTTGCAAGGAGCATACCTGCTGCGATACGTCGATATCATCACGGGAACGTACCACGCGCCCAAGGAAAGGGCCACATACCTGCAAGTCGTCCTATACAGAGGGGATACCAGTCCCACCGGCGCGTAGTGGCACTAGGCAAATAGGCCGGTGACACGTGACGCGTGCAGCCGTCGCCCCCCGCCCCCCTCTCCGTGCTCACGACGCGTGCAGCCGTCGCCCCCCGCCCCCCGCCTCCCTCTCCGCGCTTGCGACGCGCGCATCCGTCACCCCGCCTCCCTCTCATGCTCGCGACGCGCGCAGCCCAGCCCCGTCGACGAGGCCCTCGCCGGCGCCCACCGCGTGCTCAGCATGTGCCAGCACCTGGTCATTCGTCATGTCCCTTGATGCTGCTCTCATTCACTTAGCACACCTCATGTCTTATGTGTCTAGATTTGAATATACATTTGCATGCATTTGAAAATCTGAGCTCAGTAAGCCAATTAAGTTGAAAAATAAGTTGAGAAATAAGTAAGCAACATTGAAAATAAGCACAGTAAGCCAGAAAATAAGCACAGTAAGCCAAAAAATAAGCACATTAAGCCAAAATTCATAGCAGGGGTTGGCTTAACCAGTGCTTAGCCTAAGTAACAGTTTACTTAGAGACCTCTTACTTAATTTACTTAAAAATTCTATTAAGCCACCCTAAGCCATCTTAAGTAACAAATAAGTAAACTAAGTTTTTTTCGGATTTTGCTGATGAAATTGCGAACGCTGCGGGTCATCTGTCCACACAGCCTCGTTACGAGTCACTGCAGTACTTTGACGTCCTCACTTTTTCTCGGGCAAGTCTGGGGCTCAGCGGCGTTGTCAATACTCTTCGGCGGTCCCGGAGAAATGCAGCGCTCACGTGTCCGGCATTTGACAGATGAGGTCCATTTTGATAGGGGTGAGTGAGCAAGGTTCAGCAGCTGGCACCGAAAAAAACCACATGTGGACCAGCTTGCCACTTGGCCAGCAGAGGCACAGGGAGAACGAGGCAAAACATGCGCTACGCTCTGGGCAAGACTTCGCGGCAGCATGAGACCGGCTGTGACGGTCGCGCTGCCTTCAGGAGATCGATCTCATCACGGTGAGGGAAGAGAATCTGCAATGGTAGTCAGATTACGAGACATGGGTGGACGCGGGCCTTTCGTTTCTTGCTTCGCGCAATTTGATGTTTGAGTTCGTATTTTCCTTTCTCTATGGAGCGTTATGTCATTCAACTATTTTGGTCAGCCGTTCCGTTTCCGTTCTTGCCCTGATAAAGATGTATCAACGTTTCTCGCTGTCCGACTAGCCAGTTATAGTCCAGAATGGCAGGCCTCGTCTTGTTGACGTCCATTGTCTTGCAGGAAGGACCAATTTCATTAACACGTTTTTTGTATGGCTCACCACATGGCACTTTATACTGCGCTAGTGTCAATAAAATGGTTAGTAGTTCCGAGTTCTCTTTAGAGAACGAGGTTTTAAAGTCGATTTGGGCCAGTACGTGCTTACTGGTGCGTTTTGCATCCGAGCCCGGTGAGATGTTTATGGACTCCCGTGGGAATTGTGGTGCAAAATGTCTCGTGAAGAGACACGGTCTTTTGTTCTCGAGTGTATGGCCTTTTGTTTCGTGTTCGTGCTATGGCCTCTTGAAGTGGTGCATTCGTCTTATGTAAGAAATTGCCTTTTGTGTACGAAGTTTCACGCGCTCTGCCTTGGTCTCGAGTTAGGTTTCACATGTCAGAGTACTATACTTCCGCGTTGTTCTGGAACGCCTCGGGCTAGCTTAGTAAAACCCCGAAAATCAAAGTAGGATACTTGTACAGTAAATACAAAAGGAGTGTCCTGAAGGACCCCTAAGAGAATTGATCGTCTTTCTCCCACTCCTACTCTCGTCCATAATCTCTCCAGGTTATGGGCCCTGGAGCTGTTTAAACTCCAGAAAACCCATTCAAACTTATATTTTCGTGCACATTCTTTATTACTATGACTGACGACTACAAGACTATTGTTGAAAGACTCCAACCTGACGGCGCGAACTGGGTCTCCTATCGCGATCGTATTATTTGGGCTTTGGGCGGTAAGGGCTGGCACGAGCACCTTACGTCGGACTCCCCTACAGCCCTGTATACCGCCGTAGGCAACGTTGGCAACGTTACTCCTGCAATGCGATGGCAAGCCGATGACAAGGCCGCCATGCATTTGATCGCGTCTTCAATCCCGAATTCCGTCTTCAGCAATATCAAAAGTTCGACGACAGCAAAGGCAGCTTGGGATGCCCTCAAGCTGTTGTATGAAGGACGTACGAGTCTTATCCTTGTTAATCTTGGTCAGCGTTTTCAGTCAACGCGATGCGGCGAGGAAGACAACGTACGAGAGCATTTTATCAAGCTCAAAGAAATGCGAGAGCAGCTCGCGTCCATGGGCAAGACAGTGCCCGACCCCGAGTATACTGCAATCTTGATGGGTTCGCTGCCAAAATCCTATTCCAATATCATCGGCCAAATATCAGCGTCGGCTGAGATGGCTGGAACGGTCCCCAGTCCTAGCGTCGTTATTAAGTTAGCTACTGACGAGTACGACTCACGTATCATCAGAGCTGGTCACGCCCAAGACGAGGCGTTGGTCGCCAGTACCCAGAAGAAAGGCAAGAAGCGAGATATTGAATGCTTCAATTGCCACAAGAAGGGCCATACAAGGGCCCAGTGCTGGGCGAAAGGCGGCGGAAACGAAGGAGGAGGACCGAAGCAGCGTAACAAGAAAGGCAGCGATGATGCCAAAACTGCCACGGCCGATGAAACGTCCCAGGATATTGAGTCTTGGGCGATGATCGATGCCTTAGGCGATACCGAAGACGATGGCGATGATGGCGATGAGCCCGCCGTCGTTACCGATGAATCCACTAACGATAGCAGCGAAGGTCATGCTGATGATGACCATTTGCCAGCCGTCGTTATGGGATCTGTGGAAACATGCGAATTATATGATTTGGGGGCATCGAGACACATGTCCCCGCATCGTAAGTCCTTCGTGACGTACGAACCAATAAATGCTCGCCCTATTCTCACAGCCAATAACGAGGTTTTTCATGCTATTGGCATGGGAGATCTTCAAATAACTGTTCCGAACGGCCCCAATTCGACAAGCGTTTTGCTGCGCGACACTCTTCACGCACCCGATTTGGCACTAACCGTTGTATCGATCGGCCAGATAGTTAGGGCCGGTTATTCAGTTAACTTCTGCAACGGAATGTGCAGGATCAAAAGGGATGATGATGATGAAACGATTGGTGTCATTCCCGTCAGCAATAACGGTTTGTTCAAAGTCGAGCGTTGCCTTGCGGCGACAGCCACTACGGAGGAATCCGTCGACCTTTCT
>WTXF01000286.1:0-28362 GCA_022496215.1 Russula brevipes
GTGATATGACATCAGAATAGTGGTTGGTGTAACTGGTGCTATGGCTGGTCGCTTATGTGATGTGGGCAAGCTTGGAGCAGTGGGCAAGGCAGGTGGGTTGCCAAGAGATGTCAGAAGGTTTTTTTTTTTTTTTTTTTTTTTTTTTAATCCGAATTTTTATCCCACAGCGCATTCGACAGAGTACAGAGGTGGTCACGTAGCTATCTACGATTTATGCTTAGGCGTGTGGTGGTAATAGAATGGGCTGTTGTCAGCCTTTTGGTTGTCTTTGTGTATGAGAGGTGGTTGGTGGTCATGTGGTGGCTGTGGCGATGTAAGAAAACCTCGCCCTTGGGCTGCTCCTCAGCCCAGGTCCCATATGATCCGCAGCTTTGCACATGCTCCTGACTCTTCCAGGAAACGGAGAATGGCTTGGACACTCTGTTTGTGTTTGAAAAGTTGGTTGAAGTTTTGGACGTGGCCCCCAATCATGAGGTGTTTGTGCCACGCTGCGTTGTGGAGCGGACAGACCATGAGCACATGCTCGATGGTTTGGATCGGCTCACCACAAGGGCAAGCAATCTGCTCTGGCATATGGTTTGCATAGAAACGCTGGGTGTAGGCCCCTACAAAAGCATGGCCTGTGATCAACCTGTAAAAAGACACCAGGGATATGCCCCGTACAGCATCCCTTCCCAAAGGCCCTTTTGCAAGTGCCTGCCATGGCTGATCACAACGCCATGTGGATGGATTCAACTTAAGCCGGAAACATGTGTTATTCATAGTCCAACCAACAAGGGAGTTAGGTCTCTCTGGCCAGGGTAGGGGACTAACCCTATCCTGCCACGGTCCAGGCTTTACAGCCGTTCCCGTCCCCAGGCACCTGCTTTGATTTGCCCCTATGGGCCCAGATTCACAAAGGTGTCCTAGGTCCTTGTTTTGCCTAGTTATGACCAGGGTGGTCCCTGGACTGCTGGAGGACAGTCCAGCCCTGGAGTTATAACTGGACTAAGCACCCAAGGTTCCCATATTTGGCTAGGCCAATCCTTAGGTTCCAGGGGTCCCAGGTGGCCTGTCCCATTCCCCACATTGGGTCGGGTTGGCTGCTTTTTATTTTACAGTTCCTGGTATTATCTAACCCTTATCTCTAGCCAATCTTGGCAGACCATTCCTGGCTGGGCCCTGTAAGGACCCTATTGAGAAAGGGGAGGGTGAGGTTTCGAACCTGCAGCTCTGGGAACCACCCCAGCTGCACCCACTGCACCACCCGTGCCCGACGTCAGAAGGTTGTTTGAATTGGCGTCTGATGAGTTTTGAGGGCTTGGAATAGGAGTAGCTTGTGTAGTAAAATTAATTAGAGGAAGTGGAGGCCTGAAGTTGACCCAAGAGACAGAATGTTGCCTAGCAGGAGTGGCAGGGAAGGCTGCTGTCACTGGCTGCGTTGGTATCACAGGGGTCATCTGAGGAGAATGTTCGGAACTGGGGCTAGAAGGGAGTCGCAGCTGAGCTGGAGATGGGGATCTAGGCAGGGCTCCTGGGATGCCCAGTGTTGCTGCATTTGTGTGTTTCTGGAAGCTATTGGCTGGCTGAGTGCCCTGTTCCAGCTGACGAATCACCCTGTCTGGTCTCAGGGTGGCAATTGGTTGTGCCTTGTCATGTGGCGGGCTGCCCAGGGGCAACCAAAGGTTCTGAAGTGTGTCAATATGAAATAGGACGAGGGGAATCACCAATTCCGCCTCACTGGGGCAGCCAATTTGAAGAGAATGTGAGTCCAGGAGGAAAGATCCCAGAGAGTTTTGTGGAGAGAGAAGGAGAGGGAGAGGCCGCAAGACAAAGGCACACGAAGGTGACCAAGAGACCGCAGAGCAACACAAGAAACAAGGGAGTGTGAGACAACCAGACAGAACTCAGGACTTGAATGTGTGATGGCACAGCGGCTCGGATTAGCATTTGTGGCTCGAGAAGGGCTAGTCTGAAAGAAAATGAAAGGAAAGAGAGAGAAAGGCAAATCACACGAAAACTTTGAAAGAGAGAGAGACTGTCCATTTGCTGAATCACTGGAGGCCTTTATATACAAGTATTCTACCTTGTAGTTTGATAGTCAGGTAATTAAGAACGTGTTCGTCACATGTGTAGGTCCAAATAAGGGAGATATAAGGAGAGGCAGTGGTGGTGTTGTAATGTGGTCCAAGCATCGGGTGGAGCTCGGGTTTGTTTAGATTAAAGAAGGGAATTTAAAGGAAAGGCATATGTGAAGGATGCAACATGTAGTATTACTCTTGAATATACAAAGAAATGGCCTAGCCACGGGAGTCTCGGACGAGAGACGTTGGGTGGTCTTATTAAGGGGCATGACACAGCGGTCTGACTCAGAGTGGGTGTGGTGGGTGTACACCTCACCTTACATCACTGTGCTTGATGATGCTGTCGTTCTTTGCCCCATGGGTCCTCGGCTTCATGCGTGTCTTGGCCTTTCCTATTGACTTGGAGCTCCTTAGAACAGTTAATTTACTTAATGTGTTTTAGCTGGTTATAGCAGTTTGGACTCCTTATGTACCTAGTGACTTGTAAAGTGACAATGAATGTATTCTTGACGTGTCTCAGTGTGTCTTAGACTCTTAGTATATCTTAGTGTGACTTGACGAATTGTAAAGCAGGAATAATGCACTAAGGTTCGCTAAGCAACAGAGAGGTTTCCTGGTGTAGCTGCACTTCACCATGGGCCTGCCACATCAAAAAACACATTCTGCCATGTATATTGGACATTGGATCCATCATCATTAGAACACTGTGCCTTCCTCCATATCTTCAGTCTGAAAAGCTGCATCGCCCGAGTCCTGAACTGAAATGGCGAGAACAATTATTATAGAAGATACATCATACAGTCATGCAGATGCACACCAGACCCATGGCCCTTTTACAGATGGTAAAGACAACGAGCAATAGACCACACAAACGACTGATTGAAAGTGCAAGAGAAACAGCGGGTGTGAGCTGAGTAACAGGGAATGGAGCATCCTCAACATCTGGTCCTGCCCAAATGACCTCAACGTCCAATGTACATTCAACGTCTGAATTCGACCTCTTCATCCACTGCCAGTCTAAATGGAATCTACATGCCTCTCACACTCTGTCTGTCATTGAGTCACCACTCAACACTGGCACCTCACTATGAAATCCTTTTCTCATACCTTTTCTCACACAACTATCTGAACCTCTCACAGGCCCCTCTAGTACAAATAAACAAGCATCTGGCAGGCTTGTGGCATAGTGAATTCGGTCAAAGCAGGGAGTGAGGAAAGATGAACAGGAAGTGAAACTGAGGATTACAAGGGGTGTCCGCAACTCAGCCGGGGGAATGGTAATTGTGACCTCAGGATGTCCAATGAGATAAAGATGACAGATCTCATTTTGATGCTAGGCAGCGACAGTGTCAGATCGAATATACCAATGGACTTCTGCAGTAGTTTAGCTTGATGGGATGAAATGTAAAGGCCAAGCTCAGAGCCGAGAGGTGCCCTCCATCTTGGAGGTTTGCGCGCTCTATGCTCTGTTGAAAATGTCTGACCAGCACGACGAATGAAGCATCCCGTACACCTATCTGTTAAGCATGTCTACCTATGGCAACCCAAGGACTTTACATCAATCACTGTTGGTTGGGGAAGCAGGTTGGAGGGCAGACATATAGGTGCCCCCATGATGGATGGACATATCGCTCATGATGTGGCTGAAAGGGATGACATCCCAAGTGATCGGGAAGATGTGCAGCTTGTCGACGAGAGGGAGGGTCATGAAGATGGAGAGGAATGCGAACCGATGGACATCTCAAAGATCCCAGATGCCTTAATAACAGACAGGGATGATGGCATGAAACAATTGACGATATTGGAGGAAATCGTCAGGACGACCATCAGGAAAACAGCAAAATGCTGAATCCATCTTAATTCATCTTATTTGTCTTATTAAGATGAATTAAGCGCATCCTCATTGAGATGAAGTCATCTTAGATTCAGTAGGGTCTGTTTCTTATTAAGCAGCCAGAAATCTTAATCCTTCTTAATAGCAGCTTAAATTGAGTGTGCAACTAAGACCAGAGTAAGCACACAACTCTAAGCACACATTAAGCATGAATTAAGCAAATAATACTATCAGAAGAATCTTAATTTTTGCTTAATTTTGCTTAATTGAGACTTATTCATTCTTATCAGGGCTTATGAATGACAGTGGTCAAAAATATATATATTTGTTTGTGCTAATTACATTAAACAAAGGTAGCTAAAGATGGGAGAGAGCACAGTTGCTTGTCAGTGAGGACCACAACAATGGTGGTGTTGGTACAGAGGTGGGCAAGAAAGCACCCACAGTGGCATGCAGATGCACGCAGTGGTGCATGTGCAGATGCACGCGGTGACGCGGTCCTGCAGACGCGGGCGGTGACGCGGCCACACAGACGTGGTCGTGCGGACGTGGGGGTGATGCAGCCTTGCAGACGCGGGCGGTAACGCGGCCGCACAGACGTGGGCGGTGACGCGGCAGTGCAGACGGGGGTGGTGACGCGCTGCGCAGACATGGGCGGTGACACAGTCATGCAGGCGTGGGCGGTGACACGGGTGCAGTGGTGCACATGTGCGGTGGTGCCCATGCGGGTATGGGCGGTGATGCATGCATGGACACGTGTAGTGGTGTGATTGCGGTGGTGCACATGCCGGGCAACGGGAGGCTGACGTCGACGACGGGGGTACTGGCGTGGAGGACATGGGCTTGGACGCGCTCGCAGTGACGCGTGCCGACATCAATGACAAGGCTGGATAAGTTTGACTTTAAAAAAAAAAGAAAATAGGGTTGAGGAACACACCTACAGCATAGAGCTGTGCTATGGGTCGGTCGGGGGTGCTGGACGTCACGACGTTTGAAATGCTCGACGCCTTGTGCAGAGAGGTCATTTGAAGGGGGGGAGAAAAGGGAGAGGTGGGAGGGATCAGTGTCACCCAGAGCACAGCGAGGCAAAAATAAAAAAACTAACATCGCACGCGATGTGGGAGCTGAGCGCTGACCGGGTGCATCTCGTCTTGCCCAGCCACAAGACGTGCGCCGCAATGAGGAGCTTGGCTTGAAGCAGCAAAGGGTGTGTCGAGGTCTGAGCTAGAAAACTGTAGGCTGAGGGCTGAGGACAAGTTGAACATTGACGTGTATTGACGTGTTGACACGTCGACGTGGTGTTCGAGTTGAACATGTCACATGATGTTGTTGACTTGGGATTTTTTTTGGTGCTTTTTCCCTGTCCTGATGCCCCCCGCAACCCAGCGACACCACGCTTGGTCCTGGATGTGAACAATTTCCACAGGTTCCCTGTGATGCGCTCCAGAACCAGCGCCTCATGCCCGTCGCTGTTAGGATGTGGGGGTCACACCCTAACTGAACTTGTATTGTGTTTGACCTTGACAGAATGGGTGTGAAGCCCTATCCATGTGTGTTTGTACGTTCATGTTTACCCCTGCGTTGATTACCTTGATTCTAGTCCCACGGTGCCTGGTTCTTGTATAACCTGTCAGCCACCAGTGTTCATTGACCGTGAGAGGTGGCTGGTTATTACCACCTGTGGCTTGTACTACAGTCGACTCTCATATAAGTCATATACCCTGAAAAGGCATACTCTACGATAAGGCATAGCTTTTTGTGATTCCCGACTTCGTTTGCAGGGAAATTGAGGGCATAAGGCATACCTTCCTCAAACGGCATAAGGCATAGCACTTTCAACAGAAAGGGCATAGCTTATATAGGTCAAATTGACATATTTTATGCTACTTTTGTGCAAATACTTTTTTCATCCTATTTTGCAATGGCCTCAAAGCCTCTGAATATCCCCAAAAAGGGTCTGAAAAGTCTCCAAAATAAAACTGCGGTCTAAAAGGGACCCAGGACCCATGCCTGCTTGGCTTGCTGACAAAGAATCCATCCCTCAACAACTGCATTTCCCACAAACTTGGAGTTTTTGGGTGTTTCAGCCCAAGTTTCAGCCATCAAATCGCATCAAATCTCCATGGAATGGTCAAAGGCTGAAGGATGCAGTCATAACTAGATACTTTGATCATTCATAGAGTTATGTTTTTTTTGGTGATTTTGGAAAACATTCAGGTAGGGCATACTCCCTCAAAAGGCATAGCTCAGGCCGATTCCCAAGGGGGTATGCGTTATATGAGAGTCGACTGTATGCCGTTCCTGTTCTGTTCCTGACTTGTTCCTGACTTGTTCATTACTATACTGTCGAGTATATAAGGACGCCCTTAGGGCCGCAGTCAAGTTAAGCTTGACTTTCTGTACCATTCCTAGCCAACTTGTATTCGAGCTTACTTGTACCAAATCCAACCGTCTTATCCTTGTTCATCTCTACGCGACTCAGACTGCGCTTCAGTCTGCTTAGAGGAACTTCGATCATCGCGTGCTCATTGTCACTCTGCGCGCTAGTCATTGAACCTTGTCTCTAAAGGAAGCCCACCTTACCACCAGGTTCCCTTCTCGACCATTGGTGATTGGCGCTTGTAGGTTAATCCCACGTGCCCCTGTCCTTGTTAGGGTGGCATAACCTACGCATACACCCACACATAGGCGCTACAGCTTGGCGCCTGTCCCTTCGACTTTGTCGGGATAAAGTCACTCGTCTTAGTGACACGATAGCGACATAAGACCAGCTAGGGTCTTAACAGTCGCCCTCCCTGTCGGCATTCTCGTTAAGGGCCGCATGCTTGTCGCCCTCGACTGGGGCTGCATGCCATTGCAACCACGCCACGCCCGCCACGCCACCTACATCCCCTCATGCTCGCAATCGCGTGGGGCGTGCACCACATGTTCGGCTGCCACTCACTATCCCCTCGCGTTCGCAATTGCATGGGGGTGTACCATGACACTCGGCCACCACCCACCTCCACCACCCCCCACGCTCGCTCTCGTGTGGGGGACCATGACACTCGGCTAACACCCACCTCCGCCGCCCTCGTGCTCGCTCACGTGTGGACGTACCAACAACGCTCGGTCACTACCCACCTCCATTGCCCCTCACGCTTGCTCTCGTGTGGGGGTACCATGACACTCGGCCACCACCCACCTACGTCGCCCCTCGCGCTCGCTCTCATGTGGGGTACCATAACACTCGGCCACCACCTGCTTCTGCCGCCCCCTGCGCTTGCTCTTGTGTGGGGATACCATGACACTCGGCTAACACCCACCTCCACTGCCCTCGCTCTCGCGTGGGGGTACCAACGACACTCAGCCACCACCCACCTGTCACCCCTCGCGCTTGCTCTCGCGTGGGGGTACCGTGACACTCGGCCACCACCCACCTCCGCCGCCCTCCCCTCGCTCTCACGTGGGGGACCACAACGCTCAGTCACCACCTCCGCTGCCCCTCGCCCTCGCTCTCACGTGGGGGTACCATGACACTCGGCCACCACCCACCTCCGTCGCCCCTCGTGCTCGCTCTCGCGTGGGGGTACCAACGACGCTCGGCCACCACCCACCTCCGTCGCCCCTCACGCTCGCTCTCACGTGGGGGCACCGTGACACTCGGCCATCACCCACCTCCGCCGCCCTCGCGCTTGCTCTCGCGTGGGGGACCACGACGCTTGGCCACCACCTCCGCTGCCCCTCGCATGGGGGACCATGATACTCGGCCACCACCCACCTCCGCCGCCCCTTGCGCTTGCTCTCGCGTGGGGGTACCCGGCGCCCGGCCACCACCCACCTACCTCCTACACCCCTCACACTTGCAATAGTGTGGGGGGTGTATTTCACAACGCTCGGCTCAACCCCACCCACCCCTGGCACCCTTGTGCTTGCAATTGTGTGGGAGTGCATACCACAATGCATTGCCTGTGCATTGTATCAGCTATTTCTTATTGTCTCCATTTATTATGTAGACCTTTGTTGTAGTTTAGTAGTCTTTGAAAAGATAATCTATGACATGCATGAATGTGTGAATCACATAAAGAAAAATACCCTGTGGAGTAAGTTGTACTTACTGCTCTTATTGTGTGCTTAAATCTTCTTACTAGCGGTGACCCGTGTGACTGACGATGTGATGACAACGACGTGTTAGGACACGTGGAGAGTTGAGAGGGATGGGCATTCAGCCCGGGATCGTTCATAATAGACGTCTTGATTGGGGGAGTGCGAGGCATGTATTACAGGCTGAAGGAGGAGGGTTGGCCCAGATAGCAGAGCAGCAAGCGTCACGGTCATACATATATACAAATATATATTGTTTTGTTCGGTATTTTCTGAATCGAGTTACACCATATTGGTCGAATTACAGAGAAGAGAGACGGAGAGAACACAACCAATTTTTTGTGGGTTTTCAGAAATCAGAACGTCACATAAGAGAAATCAAGGTAAAGGCAGGAAAAATCAAGACGACATAAAGGAAAATCAAGATGACGAATACAGCAGGTACAATTACAATTCCACGCGAGTGCGTTTCTTCCAGTCATCTGGGGCATTTGGAATCATATTCGGATTCGCATCTGGATTTGGATTTGCAATTGGGAGCGTTACTGAATCTGACATGGATGCCGTCGAAGTGGAGGCATTGATGGGCATGCCAAAATTGAACCGGAAACGTGAGCCCGCCCTCAAAGGAGCATAAGGCCCAGGGGCTACAAAAAGTCAGCTGAGAAAGTTAAGGGGCCTGGGAAAAAAGCACACGCACGCGAGAAAGGGGAGCAGACGGTCGAGGTGCCCGCCCCATGAAGGATATATTCTCCACAGATAAGTGGAAAACGGTGGGCTTGAGAGTAACGCTGTCCACGTCAAAGTGGGTCAACAGACCTTGGATTGAGACATAAGTGTTCTGGGCGGGGATTGGCTTCTTGCTCTTGTAACGGCCAGCATCAAAGTGGGCACAAATTGTGAGGACAGAGCAGGCGCGAGCATTCAGTGCTCGGTGAAAAGTAGTGTACTGTGATGCTGTGATATGAAACGATCCATCAGCTTTGTTTGAATCAGTGCATATGCCGGAGAAGACGCCTGTCGGGGTGTGTTCAGCAAGGGCCGCGGGAATAGGGAGAAGCTAAAAAAAGAGTAATGAGCAACACGGTAGGAGTGGCTGTAATCACGAAAAAAACTTACATCTATGATATCTCCATAAACATGGTCCTCAGGAGGATGTGAAGAGTCATCTGTGGAGGCAAGAACATCGGGTGGGGTTGAGGAGGGACCAACAGCAGTGACATTATGTTGAGCAACGCCCTTAGCAATCTGGGAACCATCAGTGAGCCAAAATTAGAGAAATAAGAGCTGGTGACATACATGAATGATTGCGTAGAAGTGGGAGACATCATCAAAGGACCTTGTCCTGTTGTTGAAGAAGCGGAATGAACCTGTTAGGATGTGTAACGGTCCAAGCCACATTTGCCCATCAAATTGGACGGTGTGGCTGGAACCTTCCACAGCCTTGGGATTTTCTAACACAACAGGACCGATCAAGGTGGCAGACATGGTGAATTAGGAAGTAGGAGCAGGATAATATTGCAGGAGGGACAGTGAATCAAGGGTTTATAAAGACATGGTGGGAGAGGCAACGGTGAGAGAGGCAATGGCGGGAAGGCGGCAATGCTTTGTCAGCAATACTATGGCAACCAACCTTGTTTTGGGAGAACAATAACTATACGAAAATACCAAGTGCAGGTGACACAGAAGTGAAAAAGAGAGCAAGAGGATGGAGTGAAGGAGACCAATCCGGAAAGCTCCAATTTGACATTGCAGACAACGTCTAAACATCTAAATCTCTGAGAGACAGAGAACAATTGTTAAACTCACGGCAACTGTCGTCCCCTGATTTGTCAGCAATCTGTGTAATTTATTCGCATTCTAAGCAATCCAAAACACCGTGTGCAGGTGACACAGGAGTGAAAAAGAATGCAAGAGGATGGAGTGAGGTATCACAATCCAGAAGGCTCCAATTTGACATTGCAGACAACGTCTAAATGTCTAAATCTCTTTGGGAGACAGAGAACAATTGTTAAAGCGGCAATCAGTAAGAAAGATCGAGAAAATAGTTCAAACATGTGCAGATCGATGTCACGCACATCATCAGCAAAGTTAATACCATGTCCATGTGATGTTACAAATGAGCCAGGAAGAAAACAATAAAAGAGGCTGGTCTGAAGAAGATGAAACTGGAGGTTGCCAAATGAGAAAGAGGATCGGAAATCATAGTTTGTATATGGAGCTAACCTTATTCGATGAGGATATTTTTATAAACGACATTGGGGGTTTCTCCCACACAACCTTGAGGCAGGAGGATCTTGACACAATTTGCAGATGTTGCTCGAGAAAGTGCAACATAAAGTTGACCATGGGCAAACGCGGGAGTCCTGAGGTCAATGCCTACACGATGAACCGATTGTCCTTGTGACTTATTAATTGTCATGGCGAACGCAAGTTGAATTGGAAACTGTCTTCGTGTCATTTTGACAGTGAAATACATACCTTGTATGGTCGGAGAAAGCGTGATGCGGGGGATGAATGCAATATCCCCATCACATTCTCCTCCCATGAGTCGTACTTCAATGACCCGATTAGACATGGAGATGATTGTGGCACGGGTGCCATTACACAGACCACGTTTTGCATCTAAGTTTCATAGTAGAATAACTGGACAACCCAATTTCAACTGCAATTGAGCAACTGGTAAACCGGAAGTGTTGAATGAGTTTAACACTTCGGTAGGTACATTGCCGTGTTCAAGTTCAGAGTTGTTGGCCTCGCGTTCTTGACAGTCGGCACTGTGGAAAGTCACCACATTGCCTGGGAATATATCCAATATCGATGAATTTAAAGTGTGAACGTCTTCATTTCGAGCGGCAAGGATGACACGCTCTTGGAAGTAAGACGGAGGAGGACAGCTGTGGTCTTCACCCCATGATTGATAGACCTCAGTGATGAGTTCGGCTTGTGAACTACATAACATCGATTCTGGAATTACAACAGAGCCATCATTTGTCAACGCTTGGTGGTGTCGACCGTGACCAATGTCTGTTAGCCACTTGGCAAAATCCCGACAGTCCTGTGACAGTTCTAGGCGCATGTTTTTTCATAGATGCAACACCCGAACAGATCTCCATATTGCAGACCTTTGCAATGTCGCAAATATTACATCTTCGCAAGTTCCTTTGACTATGACGGGCAGCGTTTGTTGATAGTCACCTCCAAAGACGACGGTTAGGCCACCAAAGGGATTGTCATTCGATCTGATGTCCTGAAGGAGACGATCGACCGCCTCGATAGCATGACTGTCAAAGAATCAGCTACATACACACACAGATCATAAGCACAATTTACCGATGTTGCATGGCAGCCTCGTCCCATATAAGCACTGTCGCAAGGCGGAACAAATTGGCATGCTTTGAGTGTTTGTCGATTTGACAAAAAGAGTCCTCTGCGAGGTCTTGAACCGGGATGGCAAAGGTAGAATGCGCTGTCCTCCCACCTGGCAAGAGGAGTGCCGCAATGCCGGACGATGCTACACAGAGAGCAATGCCATGATTCCCTCGTATGCGATGACACAGTGTATTGTAAAGGAAAGTTTTGCCCGTGCCGCCAGGGCCATTGACAAAAAAGATGGAGCCATCCTGTCGTTCAATGGACAACAATATTTTGTGGTATGCCTGATGTTGGTCGTCGTTGAATTTTGCAAAACCTTGATCCGCAATTGTATTTTTGAGTTCGACATCATATGAAAGGTGTTCGGCAATGTAAGGGTTGTCAACGGAAGATAGCCAGGGACGTCTAACATGTGGCATGTCGGGGAAATTGTGAAGTGCCGTTCCCATATCATGCAAGATGCCGTCCAGTAGGAATAGTCCGAAATCATAAACATCTTCAACTGGTAGATTGACAAAGCCCTTGAGCCGTAGTGCGTGTGGTAAGTCGTCACACAAAGAAGACCAGAATTCACGCCAGAGTACTGCAGGCTGCGAAGGTTCACAGTGTTTCATCACGATCGCAAAAAGCTGTCGAAGACGGCTCCCTGTCTGAGTGGCACACGCCTCCGAAAGACATTGGTACCATTCGTTGTCATCCTGTAGAAGTCCACGTGCGAGACATGTGGCATGGAACGTAGGGTGTAAGATGCCATTGTAGCGACGGAGGTCTTCCCATCCAGTAGGCCCCTTCACGACGGTCAATAAAATTCGCAGGTAGAAACGTTCTCCTGCTGATGGGCTGACGAAAAAAATACGACCGATGGCAAAGTCTCTCTTTCGAATAGACCAGCACTTGTCGTCCGATTTCCAGATGAAGTGCTCAGGGAACTGTTGGTATGTGTATTGGTGTGCAAGAGGGTGTCGAACGTTGGCGGCAAAAAATGCAGTTAACATTGTGCGTTCTTCCGCCGCACGTCTGAGCACTGATTCGATGGATTCAGAAGGGTCGAACACAGTGAGGTGTTGACCTGGAAGATGGATCTGTAGACGAACGACGGCGGGGTGTTGCTGATGAATTGGAAATTTAAATAGTCGCCAAGCAGCTTCGGCAGCAGCAATATATCGACCGTCTCTCAATTGGGAAACTTCATCTCGCCGTTGTATCTCCATTGTGGTACGGTCGCTTCCTTTGTGTGTATATTTATGATGTACTTTGCTGCAGCAAGAGACACCACGCATTCAACGTTAATATGTGCGTCATATCTGAGACACGGTCGTTAGTAAGATGTCATGAAATGGAAGAAAATTTGTACCGAGCGAGAATGTAGGGATTATATGGTACAATCCATCTGTTGTCGAGGGAAATACCTCGAACTTCATAAGAGCGCCCGTCATCTGGTCGTGCATAGACTGGGTAGCCTTCAGACGCCATGAATGTATGTTCTTGAAATTTTTTGGGGAATTGTTTTGTACACTTGCCATCTCTCATGCAAGGAGCATTGGGGTTTGCCATGCCACATGGACCATGTACCATACAGCGTTTAACAATTTCGAATAAACGTGGTTCATGTCTTGGGTCTGGCCATGTTGCCCGTATGATCGTATCGACATTTTCAGGAGACATAGGATGGTACATAGGGTGAAGATTGAGGAGGAGGTGCATGTGCGGCAACCCGCGTTTTTGAAACTCAATCGTATGCACATGGGCTTGTACACGGCCAAGGATGCCCTTCTTGGTGAGGTCGTTTATCAAACTTTTTTTGTACATCTGGAAGACGCGCACGACCAGATCAGGACGATCAGTAGGAGTTTGACCAGACAACAATTCAGAAGATATTTCTTGCCACTTTGGATTGCAAGTCATCGTTATGAAAAGGTCAAATCCATGATAATGTCGGGCAAGAGCCATAGCGTCGTGGAATCGTAAGTTCATGTAGCGAGGGCCACCTATGTATGAAGATGGAAGAACGACACGACGACCAAGGTTATGAAGGTCAACATTGTCATCCGCAGACGAAGCCACGTCTTCTAAGCCACTGTATAAGGCTGCACGAAGGCGTGGTTGGTTACGTTCGATCCATCGGAGGTGACCTTGGTCCGTTGACACCCACACATCACAAATGTATTGTTGAAAGAGACAGCGGCCGAGGTGGATGATGGGGAACTCGTGTTCATGCATATAAAGGCGGAAACCATAAAACATTGCTTGTGTGACATGTTTTGAAGGAGGATCTTCAACAATATCTTCCAGTTGTTCATGGCGAGATTGTCGTGGAAGAAGGGGTATGGAGTCGTACCAACCAGGTGTTCCAAAAGGGAACAATAAGACATAATGGAGAGGGACGTATGCCAGATGTAAGTCGCTAATATGGCGAATGAAATTGTTGCGAGTGTGTAAGATGATGTCGCGTTTATTACCAACGTCCATGTCATTTCCCGGTATTATGATTGCGATTTCATCCACAGTCGGGGTGTTATAGCGACGAAGGTCGGTCGTTGGGTCAGCAATTAGTCGTATTGAAATTTCGCCAACATTTTCCTGCTGTAATATGTCCGCTGTGTGAAAGAAGACTCGTGCATATCGGTTTACACGTCGTAAGCATACTTGAAGGATCTGCATGGTGTTGCTGTCGAGGTTCATATTTCGATTCATTCGAAAATTCAGGGCCTCTTGTGCGTCGTAAAAGTATAGTTGTGCATAAACAGGCGCACGCCCTTCATGCGGCCGTAGACTACCAATCGAATGGTACAACGTGTATCCATTTTTCCAAATCCATGGACCGCGGCCATGGCTGTTGACGTCTTGCAGTGTTGGTTGGTAGTGAAAGACGTGAAAGCAAGAGCGCTGTTGTACTGACGAATGTTTGTGCGGAATTGGCGAGATAGATTAGACGTCCCAGAGAGCAACACGCGCAGTTCAACGGGAGGGTCTGGCAAAATACCCAAAACCACTCGACCATGCGGCAACATTGTCCGAAGACAGGGGAGGAAGGAGAACCTTTGACGCGCTCTGCAGCCACAGGTGAGCATGGCAATGAGGGCACAACTCGTCCATGCGACCGAAAGACACAGTTGTAGGTGCATCTACATACAACCGTCATCCCAGAGGCTTCCTATGATCGCGTCGACGTCGTCGTTGTTGAGCAACAATGCGTGGTGAAGGGTGTGCTGGTCGGTGGGGTTGTAAGGATGGATGGCGTACTATTGAAGGAAACATTAGAGTGCCATGATACCAACATAAAACTACAATGGACTAACATGGTAAATTGGGTTGGGCCGTTGATGGGGAAGCTTCATTTCGGTCCACAACACTGACAACAGTTTCTGCATGTCGTCGTCGTCATCATTGAGCAATGATGCATGGTGAAGGATTTGCTGGTGGAGGGGTTGTAGCTATTGAATGAGGCCATTATACCGACATAAAAGCACAATGGACTAACGTGGTGAATTGGGTTGGGCCATCAATGGGGAAGCTTCATCTCGGTCCACAACAGTTTCTGCACGTCGTCGTCGTCGTCATCGTTGAGCAACAATGCGTGGTGAAGGATTTGCTGGTTGGAGGGGTTGTAACGATGGATGGCGTGCTATTGAATGAGTCATTAGAATGCCTTTATACCGACATAAAACTACATTGGACTAACGTGGTGAATTGGGTTGGGCCATTGATGGGGAAGTGTCATCTCGGTCCATAACAGTTTCAGCATGAGCTTCCACGGTGGAAGGTGATGGATCCATTACGGAAGTGGGAGAACGGTGGCGGTCACTGGGTTGTTGAGGCAGACGTCGTGGTCGCAATCGATCATTGCTATCGGATGGTTGAGAGCGGCGGCGATTACAGTGTTGAACAAAATCTGAATAGTTATCCGACATGTACAGTAGCGAGTGAGAGTGTCCAGATGAAGACACTGCACGCAGGAGCGGTGCTTGAGAAAAGCATGAGCGGGCGAGATCAGTGATGAAGGAACCAACGCGTCAGTTGCCAGTGACAGGTGACATGTCACATGTCGCACGTGTGAAGAACAACAATAAAGCCCTTTGTGGTATTTTGAAATGGTGGAGCGACGGAGTTGAAGCAGAGCACGGGCAGAGGAAGACTGGAAAGGCTCTGAACAATTTGAAATTGTTCAAGTCAGACCATATATACAATGAACGGACCATATATATGATGAACAGACTATATATGTGAAGGGTGGAATGGCTTTATATTATAGTAGATTTTTGAAAGTCTTCTTATTTTTGGAAGTCTTCTTATTTTTGGGAGTCCTCTTGGTTTTGGAAGTCTTGGTTTTGGAAATGTTCTTATTTTTTGGCATCTTAAATCTTCTTATTTTTGGGAAACTGCTTATTTTTCACAATCTGCTTACTTTTGGGAAGCTGCTTATTTTTGGGAATCTGCTTATTTTTGGGTGCCTTCTTAACTCTCTGAGATCTCCCTTATCTTTTTGGAAACCTTCTTAACACTCTGAAATCCTCTTATAGTTCCTTATCTCCTTAAAAAAATTTATTCATCTTAGCCATGAAAATCTCTAAGCGTAAATTCAGGAGATAAGCTGTTTTAAGCAAGATAAGAAGGATTCAGATGGATTCAGTGTTTTGACGTTTTCCTGATGACACTCGGTGACCCAGCAAATGTTGACGCATTCTGTCACCAGCCTATCCGCCATATGCCACTATGTGCCAGTGTGACTAGAGTTCTTCCTCTTGATGGATGACTACCTGCAGGTATCGTGCTCATTCCTTGGGAGCGTGGTAGGTCCCCATGATAATGTCAGTGAGTCACAATAGGTATGCGTCTTTGAGGTATTGCTCATAGGAGTACCTGCGAGGTCCGTACTCCAAGTAGGTCGTATAGCTTCTCTGTGTATAGGGGGAGGCCTTTGCTAGTTTCTGCTTGCCGTTCCAAGCTGTGGCTCATTCAGTACCCACAGAAGACTGATAGAGGAAGAGGGTGTATTCAAGCAGTCTTACAAGACACTTGACTTAAGGTCTCTACTCTATGGTACACTGTCCTTATATACTCAAGCATTGACCCTACAAGCTAGGCCAAAGTATCACTGAGTCGTCCATATAGTAATCGTACAGTAAGCAGGAAATACTCTGCTTAGTAACAAGAGGAAGCGCTTCCTAAGCGCTTATGAATTGCATGGGGGGCATTAGTAATTGTATGAGTCACCACTGAGTAATCATAACCAGAAAAAGAGTAAATAGGGTCCAGGCTTAGCAATCCTCTGCCAGTCCTCAGGCCGGTTCACCATATCCCCTTACGTTGTCAGGCCTCATGACAGCTGCCAGTTTCACATTTGATGACAAGCCTGAGGTGGTAAAGAAGCTCAAGTTGTCTGTGTTGAAGCGACGCTACGAGCGAGGTGAAAGAGGAGTTGCTGACCTTCTCTCAGAGCGACATAAAATCAAGATCGACAAGGATTTCAAACTTTAAATCAACTCAGCAGAGATCCGGATGAACACCAACTAATGTCACAGTGTTGGACTACCACATTTTGGTGGGGAACAGCATAGGATTTGGACCGCTGGTGCCAAAGAACTATTGAGCTGAAGCAGAGGGAGTCTACTTTGAAATGGACCTGTGGAAGCCAGAGAAAGAGTTCAAGGGCAAAAATGCAATGGTAGGATTCGACACGAAAGGAAGGCTGCTGTACATCAGATGTACAATGAAAGAGGACATGTTCCTGGCCATGGCGCTGAATGCTGTCATTTAAGGGTATGTAGAGCCTTGTGGTCCTGGCCATAACACCGGACCCCTGGTGATGTCAAGACACCACTACTGCCAAGTTGTGGTGATGATCGTCCATTTTTTGGAGAAGCTTCTGGGGAAAGCGTTTTTTTTTTCTTTTTTTTTTTTTAGAATAACGTTTTACGTGTTACCTGCACATGAGAGGATACCACGTGTACTACCACCATGTCACATAGTAAATACCACAAGGGAAAGCAGAAAAAGTTCAGCATATTGTTCGGTAAACATAGTCATATCGTAATTAATGAGGGGGGCCGGGAACCGATGGGGTCCAGTGAAGACTCAAAAACCCCTATCCATGGTGAAAGAATGACGTCGTGAGAATGTATATAGGATGTAGGGGGAGCTGAGGGGAAAAAGAGTGGCCGGCTGAGGGAGAAGAGGGGGAGGAAAGGGAAGAGAGCCAAGATGGGGTCAGCCAAAAAAAAACAAAAAGAGTGGACGGTTGTAAAGTGGGGGCGGGGGAAGCAAACTTTACCCCCACTGGCACATTAGCACCAATGAGGGTATTCCCTAATGCCTTGCGACTGGGGAAGCAGTCCGGAATCAACTTAAGCCATGAGGCTGTTTTTTCTCAGCCGCATAACCGACAGAGGATAAGTCCTCTTGAGCCAGGGGACGGACCGACGGACCACCGAGTCAGTTTTTACCTGACTACCAGGCTTCCCGCAGATCCTAAAGGGGACTACCCCACCCTACTACGGCCCAGAACCGATCCAGGGAGCCCAACCCCAGGATTCCTTCCCATTCCCAGCACATTGCTTTGGTTAATGCCATCAGCCCGGATCCGCAACGTGTCTGAGTCTCTGTCTGGCCATGTTTGACCACCTGAACGCATCCCCATTTGGGGTAGGTGGAGTCCACATGACTAACCACCACATGGTGAGGCATTGCACTCTTTGAAACCACATGGCGCCAGTGTCCTGTTTGGGTAGTATTATACTCGTACCCAATCAGATGGTTATTCTCCCATTCCCGGTCTTATGTAACCCTTATCTCCCTTCAGTGGGAGCCCCAGGAACGGGGCACGACAGAGGGTGACTAATCCAGGATGACAAATTACCATGTCCCTATTAGGGATGGTTTGTGAGCTGGGACCCATTTGCCCGTAGGCGGGTTTGAACCCAGGACCCCTGCCTGACCAAGGGTCGCCACCTCTACAGTGGCACATCACGCCCCAGGGACGGTTAGACCAGTAGGCCACCCCGCCCCTCTGGGGAAAGCATTCACGAACAAGGAAGAAGTGTACAATCAGGATTTGGAGTCCCAACATGAAAACTTCGAAGATATAACAAACGCACTGTAAGTCCAAACAACATAAGATAGGATTCAGACATAGACCGGGGCATCACGTGCCAAAACCGTGACAAAAGCATTACTTTGCAGTATTTCAGTATCAGAAGCTTTTGTAGAACATATTTGAACAAAATCACTCAGTTATGACCTGTGCATTGCCTTTCCTGAGACAGTAACTAAGCCCAATTGTTTGATTTTGACCAGCACGAGTCTCCAATAGACACTTAAGGGTGAGATTGACGTCATTTGATGAATCGGGACAGCTTGTCGGCTAAGTCCGAGAGCCGAGAGTTGCGTTGCGTTGCACATATACGAAGTACTATTGCTGCACGCTACACAAATCGGGCATGGCTCCTGTCAAGAAAAGGTTCAAAGGACTCCAACCATTTACATTGAGGGCTGAAAAGAGACAACATGCTAAGGCAGAAAATGTGTGTCCAATCCTTTTTTTCTCAAGTGTGTTGTCCGTCTACATGCACTAATGCCTGAAAAGATTACTCCAGAAGCAAGTCCGGAAGTGTCGTCGCTTTCTATGGTCCAGTCACCAATCATCCCAATTTATGGTGGGATGCAGTACTGTGATGGCTTAGCTAAATCTGACATATCCATGTTAGAGACTATTTCATGTACGGAAGAGCCACTGTCCCGGCCACACACACCACCTCAAGGCCAACGCAGCAGTGGCAGCACATCCGGTGCAATGTCGTATTTCGGAAACTTTATTCGGGATACAGTCCAGTGTCTATCACCCAAGAAAAAGAAGCAGAGGACTACAAAGGGGCAAGGGATCCAAGACAAGGAAGCTCAGGACGATGACAAGGAGTACTTCCATAACGAGGAGGAGGACAATGCAGATGGCCGGCCAATCAATCAGTTTCCAGACCCAGAAGGCGAGAACTTTGAACCAGATGATACCATTGCTGAAGAAGCAGCCTTCAACGCACAGAGGACAGGCTGTTTTGTCTTTCCACCATCGCAAGAGGATGCCAGAGCCGCATTTGAGGATCTTTCAGCCCTGATTTGTCCAGAGCGGAAAACAAACTGCAATTACATGAAGCCCCTCATCTGTGGGATGAATCAGAAGACTCAGGAGCGACTACGGCACATGCGTGGATTTCTATGCCTCTATTTGGAGAACAAGAAGCAAAGTCCGGAGTGGTCAGGTAGTTGGGGACATGCCGTAAATGTGGCAACACTTGCTGCTTGCGGAAAGCCTCACTATGCCAATAAACTAAAGGAATGGACAAGGGAGTATATCAAAGATGGGAGCCTCCTGGTGCACAAACATGGTGGGGAAGTTATATCAGCAATTGATGACGAGGATCTTGCCCAGGATATAATGTCTCACCTTCAGAGCATTGGAAAATATGTCAAAGCTGAGGACATTGTCATCTTCTGTGGAACACCGGAGATGCTCACAAAGTTGGGGCGCACAAGAACGATCTCGTTGGCAACAGCACGACGTTGGATGAACAAAATGGGATACTGCTGGCAGAAGACACTAAAAGGACAATATTTTGATGGCCATGAACGTGACAATGTCGTTAGGTACTGCCAGGAAAAATTCCTACCACAAATGGCTGAATACTTTGAACACATGTGCTGCTGGCTGGACAATTCAGGCTGGGATATACCCCCAGGAATTGTGCGAGTGGTGGTTGTCTGGTTCCATGACGAGTCAACTTTCTACCAGAATGATCGTCGTCAGACCTGCTGGATCCCACCAGGTTCAAGTGCGACACCATACACAAAAGGCGAGGGCAGTTCTTTAATGGTCGCTCACCTTGTGTCTGCTGACCATGGCTGGCTTGAATCTCCCGATGGCAAGGAAACTGCACGGGTCCTGTTTCGGTCAGGCAAATCACGCGAGGGCTACTTCACTAACGAAGAAATTCTTACTCAGTTCCAAGTTGCCATCCAGCTGGTCATAAAGTACTGGCCAGGTGAGGATCATGTCTTCGTATATGACAATGCAACGACACACTTGAAGCGGGACAGCACAGCACTTTCAGCAAGCAAGATGACAAAGAACCCATCAGCAAACTTCTTTGTTGACGTTAACATCACTGACCCTGCAGGGAAGTCAGTTTATCACACTGACGGCAAGATTCAGAAGGAGAAGCATCACATGGAGAATGCAAAGTTCAATGGCGTTGAGCAGCCATTGTACTTTCCCAGTGACCATCCCACATACCCAGGGCAGTTCAAGGGCATGGCGCAGATCCTAACAGAGCGTGGCTACAGTGTGCAAGGCAAGAAAGCTCAGTGTAAACAGAGCTTTGCTGACTGTCCCAAAGACACCAAAGACTGTTGCTGTCGAAGGATGCTGTATAATGAGCCCGATTTTGTTGCAGTGGAGTCGCGTCTCGAAACAGTTGCCAAGCAGCTCGGCACAAAGGTCTTGTTTCTCCTGAAGTTCCACTGCGAGTTGAACTTTATTGAGCAGTGCTGGGGCTATGCAAAGCGTCGTTATCGCTTGAATCCACCAGCAAAGAAGGATGGAGACTTAGAGCGGAATGTTCTTGCGGCTTTGAACGATGTGCCCTTGATCTCTATGCGACGGTGAGAGTGCTTGGCTTGGCTTGTTCCTGCCACAAGTTGACGCATGGTTGTTGACAGTTTTGCAACACGTTCTCTGAGATTTATGGATGCATATCGCAAGGGATTGAATGGCAAGCAAGCGGCGTGGGCATCAAAGAAATATCGGGGCCACAGAACGATACCTGAAAGAATAATGTAAGGTGGCCTTGTGCGGAACAAATGCGCACCGTGACCAAAGCGCTTTCATTCACGTGCGCCACCTGACATGTGTTGCTCATTTCCCTTCCCCCACATCATTATTGTTGTGACTCCTTCTAGTCTCCTTCTCCAATATCCCCTGTCACTTGGCCCACTCCTTCTCACTTGACTGATTACGGATGAGTTTGGGGTTCTGGAAAATGGTGATGCCAAGGCCACACTGAGCACTGTCCGACAACAACAGTCCGTCCACGCATCCACATCTCGAGTTCGGAGTTCCCTGCCAGGTCATTAATTCAACTTCGTCGTCCAATATCCCACGCAAGGGTAATCGTGATTCCCTGTCTTTCGGTGGTCTTCGCAAGTCCTCCACTGGTTCTGTGGCCTCCCTCGATTCGGTTGCCCCTAGCGATGCACCCCTGACACAAACTTCATCACATCAATTCTCTGCCCTGTCACCATCACTCACTCACGCTCATCCAATTCCTCCAACATCCATCAAGTTGCCACCCCATCTCAAGCCCCATCTTCTAGCTGACTATCACCATCAATGCCGTCCCCTGCCCCCACCCGGCCCCCCAGTTCCGTTGATGAGCATCAAGGGGCGACATCATGCATTGTGAGTAAATTGTCATCCAACATTCACATGGTTGGTGGCCCATCATTGCATCACTGAAACAGTTATCCGAACAGGCAGAATGTACAGGGTCGATGTCTTCATCGAATCACATCGATGTCGACTTCTTTTGGCAGCTCTTGACCACTGGCATGTTACTGACTTACTGTAAACTACTGTCATCGTGTTTGGATGCAAACAAGCCTATGTACATTTCCAGTAGCTAGTTCATTCTATCCATTCCCTCTCCACTACAACATGATTCAGCTACAAAATGTGATGCCGCAAATGATTGCAAACACGAACATTCGCCCATGCATTTCCTTGCGGCACTTGGGCAGTTTCCTTTTTGGAAGTCATCACAGCCAGTCACAAAACATGTGATGCCCCGGTCTACATCTGAATCCTATATTATTGGTTATGTATTGGAGCAAGGCACTGCTATATGCACACTGCATACCCACAGATAATACTGGGATCCAGAAGCAGGGTGCATGGCCATTGTACAAACGTGGCGATGTCTGCATTCAGCAGTGACCTGAAATCTAAATTTTCAGCATTTGGTGTACTTCTGCAACCAGTGTGACTGGCGCGGGAATGTCCAGGGACAATGGAACGATCAAACTAGATGTCAAACATCTCCAGGTGCTGGATCGTCAAATTTCAAAGGGCTACGAGAAGTGGGTGGAGGAAGCTCCCGAAGATTGGAAGGCAGACAACTTTATCACAAATAACTCACCAATAATTGTCACCTTATGCTATGGCCACAATGTGAGGATATCCACACAGGTAAATGAAGAAACTGTTGCCTTGGAAGATGTTGCCTGGGATTCAGCGTGCAACTATGCAAAAATCGCATACCTCACATTTGTGCTCACTACATCAATAAAGTGTGCTCCATTTGATTCTCTCTCATGATTGCGGGCCAGGTGCACTCGTATCGAGGAGAGGGAACCTATCCCTAATCCTAAACTTCGGAGACAATATCAAGACAATATTTATAATGAGTGCACCGAAGACTCGAGATGTCAAGTTAATTTAGAAACACTACCACTTCTTGACAAGTGTGGAAATGAAATCCAAATATTCAGTGAAACAGGCATGCACATTCAGCAGACGAGGAGGACCAATGACCCCAGGGAGTGTCCTTGTGGTGTCCTGGTCGACCTGACAAACATACAAGCACTCTTTCATCTAGGGCTGCGCACCGTACCATCTGACGGGTACGGCTGTACATTCGATGGTCATGTGACGGGTACGGTTCACCCGTCCACCGTACCGTCCAGTCAATGTTTGTGGAGTGCCAACGGTGCGGGACAGGGACGGGGACGGCCGTCATACGGTATACGGTAATTGGACGGTAACTTATTCGTTTCAGAGCGAGAGTGAGTGAGGGTCCTCAGGCTGAGGGACAGCATGGCATGTTAACAACGCGGACAGCACACAACGCAGACCAAGACGCAGACAGCATGCAACGCGGACAGCACACAACACAGACAGCACACAAGTCACATTCACAAGGAGGGTAAAGTAGATGGGGTACACAGTTAATTGTACTCCAAGTCACTATCCTGTTAGCTTAAATACAGGAGTACCTACTGCATGAATGAACTGGGCGGTGAGTACAAACATAAGTACTTTTAGGTAGAGGGGAGGAGAGGGTTGTCATAGCGAGGTCTGGGAGCAAAGGAACATAGTAAATTGAAAGCTGAAACACGTTAAATCAGAGTCGGTGGGCCCAGAACAATCGTCAATGCTGTAACATGACTGAGTGGCTACAGCAACTTGTCAACGAGCATCTTGACAAGCATGAGGTATTGCCATGTTGACGAGGCATCGATGGGTGCCATTGACAACACTTGTGCCTGGTCGCTGTAGACGAGGAAGGGGGTGTGGAAAGGAAGGGTGAGGGAGGACACATGATAGAAGTGAGGGGGCGACGAGCATGGGGTTTTGCTGTGTTAACAAGGCGTCAATGGGTGCCATTGACAACGCTTGTGCTGGGTCACTGTAGACAACGAAGGGGGTGCGGAAAGGAAGGCAAGGGAGGACACATGATAGAAGTGAGGGGGCGATGAGCATGGGATGGGGTATTGCCATGTTGACGAGGCGTCGATGGGTGCCATTGACAACGCTTGTGCCGGGTCGCTGTTGATGAGGAAGGGGGTGCGGAAAGGAAGGGCAAGGGAGGACACATGATAGAAGTGAGGGGGCCGGAGGACAGAAGGATGGCAAGGTGTGATGCACACACTGACGCAACATGGACGGGCACATTAGCGTAGGGCCACATTAGCTCGGGCACGCGTAAGATGCAGCCGCTTCTTAACGAGCATGAGTATATGGATGGTGCTAGCATTGAGACTAGCATGCCGGAGGGATATGGTGTCCCGACCACCTGAGAAAATCCTCTCGACGGCAACAGCGGAGCCTAGAGATGATGGTCATTCAGAAATCCGACAAGAAAGACTACGACTAACCAGGAATACACAAGATGTCCCAAGCAAGACAGTACAGGTTTGGGAATTGAGCCTGTTGACCTGTCCACCAGTGAATCGGATTACACGCATTGAAATCTTCAGCAGGGAGTTTGAAATATTCTTCAAGTTCGTTGACATATGTCTTCTCTTTCCTGTGATATCGAGCTGTAAAGGATTTCTCAGGTGAGCCTACTGTGGGTGTCACCGGCCTATCTGCCTAGTGCCACTACGCGCCGGTGGGACTGGTATCCCCTCTGTATAACACGACTTGAAGGTATTCGGCCCTTTCCTTGGGCGCGTGGTACGATCCGGTGATGATATCAACGTATCGCAGTAGGTACGCTCCTTGTAGATATGACTCGTATGTGTAGCGTCTTGGTCCCTCGGTTTGGTAGAGTCGGTAGATCTTCTCCGTATAGAGCGGGAGTTTCCGTGATGTCTCAGCTTGTCGTCCCAAGCGGTTGCTCATGCAAAACTCCCAGAGGGCTATGCAGAGGAAGAAGAGGGTGATATTCAAGTAGTCGTCCAAGACACTTGACTTAAGGTCTCCTGTCCTACTTTACAAGTCCTTATATACTCCGCAGGGGCCCTACAAGCTATGCCCAGTGTTGCTGAGTCGTCGTATAGTAATCGTACAGTAAGCGGGAAATACTCCGCTTAGTCGGAAGAAGCGCTTTGTAAGGGCGCTTATGAATCGTTACCATCGCTGAGAAATCGTACCGTACTGAGTCATCTGGGTCCATGCTGACTGTCCACCTGTCAGCAAGGCGGGCCGGTTCACCTAATCCCCTTACCGGTCAGGCCTCATGACCGATGCCGGTTTCACCATCCCCCTCTAGTCCTGAGGTCGTCCGCGACCTCTGACGTTCCTGCGCCCTCGTCGTCCCAGTTGGGCGAGGGGGACCACCATGTCGGCTCCTCGTCGTAGTGCCAGTCTTCTCCGCGCCTGGTCCGTTCCAGTGTGCGAAGTGGCGGTGGGCGCGCGCGGCTTCGAGCCGGAAGCGCGCTTGAGTGCGCTCTTCCGGGCGCGCTCCACTCGCTGGCGGGCTTCCTCTTGCCGGGCCTCCCAGATTCCGATCTGGTCGTCGCAGGTCCTGAACCGCATGATGTCGGCGGCGATCCCCCATTGTTGTGCTCCAAGGCGCTTGGAGGACGTGTTGAATAGCTGGTTATGGCGGGAGAGGGCGGCCGTGAACCAGATGGCATGGAGTGGAGGGGGAGGTCGGTCTGGGAGTAGTCAGCGGGGGCGGCGAGCGAGTGGCGGTAGACGGGGAACCCCTGTCCCTGGGTTCCTTCGCGTGTGGCTCGCCCCTTGGACGAACCGGACGAACTTGGGCTCGATTTGGGCGCCGTCCTCGTCTGGGATGTAGAATCCCTCGCCTGTCCCTTGTTGTCGTCGAAGCCGGGAGGGCAGACGGCCGCGTACTCGGGAGCTCTGTGCTGGCGCTGCGGCCGCTGCTGCTGTTGCTGCGACGGCGCGGCGGCCTCGAGGGGGCTCGTTTCCTTGTTCCGCTCCAACTCCTCGAGCCGGTCCTCGACCTCGTTGGCCCTGTTTCGCAGTCGTTGGCGCGGAGGTTGGCCGCGTCGAGTCGGGCCTTGAGGGAGCGGATTGTGCGGCGAGGTCCTTGGCGTTGTCGACGAGGATGTCGCCGTCCGCGGCGGTGGCGGCCTCGAGCACCATTGCTGCAGTGCGAGGAGAGAGGACGGCGGGTGGTATCCCGACCATTCCTTCGGGGCGTGGTCGTCGGTGTTGGGGTCGGGACCAGTCGGGGATGTTCGTCGTCTTTGTCGGTTGGGCGGGGCTCGTTGACTCGCCTCTTCCAGGACGATGACCTGGACTTGGACCCCTTCGGCGCTGGCGGCGGCTCTGGCGAGGCCTTCGCTGATGACCACGCTATCAGCGCGGCGGCGCGAGCGATGGTCTCGATGTCTTCGTAGCGGATGAGTTGGTTGGCCATTTCGATATAGATTGGTAGAGGAGGTTGAGGATGAAGTAGTTGGCTGGTTGTCTGAGTAGTTGGCGAAGTGGGGATGGCATTCCACGTTCGGATGCTCGTCCTTTTATCCTTCCTCGGACTTATAATGGGGTGCTTCTTTTTGTACTGCTTGATCAGCGTGGTGCGTGTACTTGGTCAGCTGGTTCCCAGGTGTTGTCAGCATCCGGATATCCTTCCATTTAGGAGGTATTGTAATTGTTGCTGACGTCCGTGATGCCGATGATTGATAATGGCCTCCACCTCGTATTCCGCTTCTCCGTTTTCTATGTCAGGTGGCGGCCTCGTGTAGTTTGCGCCCTTCTGTTCCGTTTCCTTGTATGGTCGAGAAGTGACGCATGGAAGACATCGTGGATGGTCCATGCGGCGGGGAGCTGGAGTTTGTAAGCGACCGGGGATATCTGCTTAGTGATTGGAATGGGCCATGACGTCTGGGGTGCAATTTCCGGGTTCCGTGAGTCAGCGTCAGGTTTTGTTTCTAACCAGACTTGATCTCCGACGGCGTATTGCTCAGCGGCACTTGATTGGCTGCTGGTTGAGCGCTTCCTTGGCTTTGTTCCTCCATTGCTCAGCAGTTCCTGCGCTGACTGATGGTTCGTTGGTGGTCTGGACTTGGCGCCTGTTAGGTTCGGTAGGTAGCCTAGCATTGCTTGTGCGGGGGCGACCTTTGTCGTCGCGTTGGGCCAGCTGTTGTGTACGGCCGTGCGATTGTGAGCCATTGTCCCAGTCGTCTTGGGTGTTTGCCGCGAATAGCGGAGATATTGTTCGATCCACTGGTTCTTTCTTTCTGTAAGGCCGTCGGTCTGGGGGTGGTAGGCGTGCTGAGGTTTCGTGTCGCCTGGATGCCCTTACGAGTTCAGTGGCGAATGATGACGTAAGCGAGGGTCTCGGTCCGATATGATTCGGCTGGGTAGTCCGAACCATCTGTACACGTTGTCGAAGTATAGTTGCGCTATTTCCGACCTGTGATAGCCGTTTTACACGGGAGGAATAGCGCTGCCCTTGTGCACCCGTGGTCGACGATGGTCAGGATTGCGTCGTACCCATTGCTGGTGGTAGTTGCGTGATTAAGTCCATTGCAATTACTTCGAACGGTACCGCTGTCGTTGGTACTGGGATGCGGTACTCGGGCGTGGCTTTCTTTGGAAGGTTCTTGTTCTGTTGGCACGTGGCGCATCCTTCGACGTATTTTCGTATCCACGTGTCCATCCCAATCCAGTTGTGGTGTCGTTTGACTAGGGCGATGGTTTTCGCGCCGGGATGTCCGCTGTCGGGTCGTCGTGGTACTGTGCAGGATTTCTCTCTTGTCTTCTTCTAGAGGTCGCGTGCCGAATGAAGAGTTTGTCGGGGAGTACCACGACGTCCTGATTGTCTGTGTGCCAGTGTCTGCCCCGGAGGTCTGGATAGCATGTCTGCTGCCGATTTATTTTCCCTGGTACGTGCTTGATTACGAAATTGTAATCTTGCAGGGTAGTGAGCCATCTCGCGACCCGTCGGTTGACGTTCTTCGGTTCTTCCAGTATAGCAGGTTGGCGGATCTGAGAGTATCGTGATCGGCTTTTCCGTGGCCGCTAGTGTGGCCGCCAGTTCTTCAAGGCTTTCCGACTGCTAGTAACTCGCGCTCGTACACGTCGTAGTTGCGTTCCGTTGTGTGAATGTCGAGGAGTAGTAGGCGACTGGATGCATGCGTGGCTTTCCTGTTTTTGGATCTGGCTGACCTTCCTGGGCTAGCACCGCTCCGACTCCGTATCCCGAGGCGTCGGTGGAGAGTGTGAACGTCTGGTCGTAGTTGGGTTGTTTGAGTACCGGCTTGGCGCACATCAGTGTTTTGAGGCGTCGAAGGCTTGTTGTTGTTCTCCGTCCATTCGAACCGTAGGTTTTTCTTTGTTAGGTTCGATTAGGGGTCGCGCTATCTTCGAGTAGTCTTTGATAAAGTAGCGGTAGAATCCTGTGAACCCGAGGAACGATCGTACGTCTTTGGCATTCTGGGGCGGCTCCAGTCGGCCACTCCTTTGACTTTGGTCGGGTCCATTGTACTTGTCCGTGTTCGAGGACCACCCTAAGTATTTATGCGTCGTTTGTAGAATTCGCA
>WTXF01000287.1:0-28133 GCA_022496215.1 Russula brevipes
GTCGCTGAACGTCGCACTAACTGGGGAGATAGGGAGGTCTTGGAGGTACCCCGGCTGCTCGAAGAGTGTTAACCCTTTTGATACGGGGGCTTTGGAGACCACAGAAACGTACGTTACATGTGGTCAACGAATACGGTTCATGCATGCTGACTGGAGAGGCGGTAGAAGAGGAGAGCACGGGAGATGATGACTTCTGCTCATTAAGTTGATACACAACTGTGAGGAGCGTCGTCTGGACTGGGATATCGCCGTCTGGAGAGCGCCCCTGGACTGTCTGAGTGACCTCCTGAACTATCGAATACCGGCCTGGTTCTGGAATCAATGTCGATGTTAGACCCATCATGCGCATTGTGTCCTAACTTGAGAAAACATACCATGGGATTGGCACAAGCGTTCCCAATACTGAGGGATCAGGGTCGTTCGATAGAGAACATACCCGACTCGTCTTTGGTGGAGGTACAGCAGGACACATTCGCGACGTCGGTGTGGACGCAATTGCCATCGAAATAGACAGAACAGGAAGACTTGGCCACCACAAATGAGGGAGAAGTGAAGGTGACCACAGGATCGATGGCCCGCAGCGGGCGGGGCTTTGGTGAGTGAAAGATGTTCACCTGCGAAGTCGGCGAAAATGTATGCGCCTCTGGGGAGTGGGGCGGAGTCATGAGGGGATTCCCCATAACAATACCGGCTTCATCTGTTGGAGACCAAGGAGCATTTGCCGCGAGCACATCAATATGCACCAGAGCGCGGGCTGTGCGGACCGGGGCATGTCCACGGTCATTGATGACACGTTCCGAGGCGGGCGGGCTAGAAGAAGTATCATCTGAAACGTGTGCATCTTCGAGGGAAGGCGACATTTCATGCGCCTCTGGGGGAGGCGAGAAGTGGCGGTTAGATAGAAGCTTGAGGACTATAAGGAGTCGTCGATGCGTCGATGTGTGAGTACTGAGAGAAATAAGCGGGAGGGAAGAGAAGTACTGACTCCTCTTCCCGCCGCAAGTGTCCCGGAGTTGCTGGAGCCGACTGCCGACTTGTTTTGCGGTCCTTCGCTTTCCGGTGACATGAAATATGTAGTCCGAAATGAAGCGATTGCGATTCGGGAACCGGCTCAGAGAGCGGGTTGAACGCGATGTCTCTGGGCGGTACTTGTCGAGGGCTGGGGGGCAAGGGGAGGAGGGTGAACGAGTGGGATCAAAAGGGACGGGGGTGGCGTACCTTCTATCAGAGCGGCCTCGAGGTATGGGGGCCAGACAGCTTCGCCCTTTCCCTTGAGGGTCTTCCAGCTCTTCCTGCCACTGACGATGGTGTTGACCGCATCTCTGGTCCTGTCGTCGCACGCAAGGGGACAAGAAAGGTCATCGACGGCGGACATGCGGACGAAATCAGAGAGGGGAGAGGGATTGGCCATCGAACAGCAGTGGACTAAGGGAATGGGCCGAAAAGAGTATGACAGGTCAGGAGAGGAGAGCGGTACGCGCTAGGCGGTATAAGAGCGCGGGGAGGTTAGCGGGAAGACTAGCGAAAAGCAAGGCTAACTAAAAACGAGGTGATTATATCTTGGGACCGACTGCTCACCAAGATGATGTGAGATGGGAACGCGAGCTTTCTTCTCGTCCAGGAATAGGCGCATCCCCCCGGTCGGAATTCACTTACCGAATACAAATGGCCAATTCAACCCATCTTTGTTCGGTCTCACACATCGTAGATCTATGCCAGCTTAAACATTTCCGTTAGCCGCTCAAACTCGAACCCACCTTTACCGTCACCAACCCCCCCGCGCATAATTAAACCACTTTTCCTTTTCGGTCGATTCCCTCTCTCTCCTTCTCCATCCCCGTTCCGAGAGAAATGCCCTGTCCTGGACAGCATTCCATCGTTTCTCTTTTCTTTCCGGGTAGCCCAGGGAATCCGGCCACTCTGTCCCCGCTCGTTGCCATTCGTGGCGTAGCACGAGATTTTCACTTGCTGGAACAGCATCCCCCCCGCCTCTCTTGCGTGCGCGAGCGACGGAATGGGGATAGCACCGGCAACCCGGATATGGTAATATACAACTCTTAATGGTCACGTAAACCCTATCCCTAGTTGTCGGCTGTGGACAACATGGAAGGATCCACACATTCATGTGCTCCGCACATCTTCCACGTAGTTGTCATCGCCCTTGGTTGCTTCACGTCCCAGTCGCGAATAACGACGGCGGCCAAGGCTAAAGCAACGCAACGACCAAAGAACAGCCCCTCGACGCGAACACCTCCGGGTAAGGTCGGGCCCTCCGCGACCGAGTATGGCCCGGCGTGCACCATTGTGTGACCCGATTTCGGGTAAATTTCCACTCCTGTGCGATTTGACTCGTCAGAGACAGACACCGCTTGCACGAAAAATTAGCTAATAAGTGGTACCAGCCAGTTGGCCAATAGACGGACAGCGTCTGGCGTTTGTTAGCCAATCGCGTCACCGGTTCTGGAACGTCCTTTGAGCGTGTTTCATGTCGTGCCGTCACACGCACTTTTTGGTGAACGTGAGCCAGAACGAGACAACGAGAGACACGTTTGTGGGATCCACCATCTCGAAGAGCAGCCACAGAGAAAACACGAGCTATCGTTCGCGGAACTTGCCTTGACCGTTGCCTGCATCATGCCAAATAGTGAGTGCCATCGGGGCATGGAACGATCTGGCTGCCTGCCAAAACCGGCCAGGTTCCATATCGAATAGAGTTGACTTGCCGCAAAACGCCCCCAGTCGTCGGGACCCGTCTAATTGGCTGGCGACTAGCGCATCTCATATCAATTCCCCCGCTAATGGACCACGCTGATATGTCATACAAGGCGTCACGAGAGATTCTCAGATACCCGGAAAGTGATTCATTAGCACACCCAACTGACTTGTCGGCCAGTGAAAATGGGTCTGCGTAAGAAACACGAGCTTCCACCCCTTCCTCGGAACCAATCGCCTCGCGAGTCACTTTCACACTTTCCCGAACCCGAACCACTCCTGTACTCTCGAATCCCCCCCACCCTCGACGGAGGGGGAGGGGCCCCACATGCACAACTGCCCGTCAAAAGAAGTGCGATCTAGGCCAGAAGTGCTGGCGTAACCCGCTCCACTCCACACAAAGCCATCACTTCCCTAGCCTAACATAAGGCAAAAAGGGCCCAAACCCCTCCCCCGCCGCAGGGGCACCACTCGCGAACGTTCTACCCCCGCGCGCCGCCAGAAGCAGAAGCAGAAGACCACCGCCCAGGCCGACATCTCAAGTCAAGTCGAACACCACAAATAACGTTATCGCGTCTGGCAAGTGAAGTTAATTTGTCCCGATTGCGTATCCGCCCCCAATTGCGAAAAGGCCTTCCACGCCCGTAGGCCCGGCATCGCCCGCCCGCCCGTCCACCCCATCCGTCTGTCTGTCGGCCCGTCGGCCCAGCCCGACTAGCGGGAAAACGGCCAAACAACAAACAACCGAGCGGCCAGCGCCCGACCCTGCCAATGCCAAACCTTGCTCCTTGCCCATCGCATCCCCGCTTCCCCCTCTCGCGTGGCACGCGATTCCATGGGGAAAGTGGAAAAAAGAAACAAAAAAAAAAGAAAAAAAGCAAGGGAACCAAAAAAAACCGTTTACCCTGTTCTCTCCGGGGCGCAGTCTAATTTTGGGCTTTCACCCTCCTCGCCCGCGAATAACAACTTCTGGCGCATCCGCAGCTATCAGATCAAAACGACAGATCAAATTCGCGAGGGAAGCGCGATAGAGGCAGGCTGGCAAAGGCAGACAAGAGGGGCGGGCGAACGACGGAGGCAATCTGATCTCTGGGCACGCATTTCCACTTCGTCTCGCCCTCTACCGTCACCGTCATCCCCATCCCCATCTGCATCCACCCATCATGACATGACAAGTACAACACCTCTCTCCTTTGTCCATTTTCTCCTCCCTCCCTCAACTTCTACCCGACCCTCGAGGGACCCTAAAAATCTAGCTGAGGGATCGGATCGATCTCCGCGAGCCAGCCGCGGGCCGCACCGCGCACAATACGCACGATGTATACACCTGTACACACGCAAAATACACGCACGCGGGACCCGCAGCTGAGCCCAGCCCTATTTCCCGCACCCCCGGCAGGCTGCGTGATTACCAGGGACCAATGCCCAGCGCCGCAACCCTCTTATGGTGCAGGGCGTAACCGCCCGCCGCCAATAACGGGGTGTCGGGGTCAAAAAAACGCTCATGCGGGTGGAGTGCAGACGTACTGATGATGAGTCAGAGCGTAAAGAAACACGAGGGACAGCGTCGCCGAACTCCCATCAGAGTTCCCCAGTTCATATCGCTCGTCGGCACGCGAACTGGCAGCTAAACCCGCCCAGCCGTCGCCTCCCTCGTCATTGTGTGTAGCGGCAGGGCCATGGATGGCTTATCCCCATTTGTCACCGTCTTCGGAACCCCGGGCGTGGTAAATGCGCCGTACGTACAGTGCTGCACGAGTTTATCGGACGGCCAGATCCGCACACTGATCGACAAGCGGACTTGCGTATGCGTGGACTCGGCTTACACACATGCTCAGGTTCACGCGCCTAGTTCCCGCCACATGGGGCCGTCTGATAGACGCGCATCAGGTGACACGACTGACCCGTCTTTGAGGCAGACCATTGTACTCCTACCCCGTCTCCCACCTCGAAATCATGTGTAGAAATGGATAATAATAGCCAAAGGAAAAAAATAAAGAACGTATTAGAATACGGGAAGTCATATCGGTGCAATGGTACCATATGCAAAGATTCCAACCGTCAGTAGTCCATCCATGCATAGAGACGGGTAAAGCACAATGAAGCAAGACCGAAGGAAAAAACTACGCCGGAAACGTGAAACGTGTTCGCAACCGAGCTGTGTCCGTGTATGTGATCAAGCGCAAAAAAAATAAAATACTGAGCACCAGGGTGCATCCGGGTATTGCAATAACCGTAGCGTCAGTCACTGCATAACATAAACGTCTGTCCATCCATGGCATTCCGGGTGCCATAAACCCTGTGGAGCGACGACACCGTAATTAAGGCATGCCCACTGCCATGCGCACCGCCACTCCAACTCGGCTCAAGCAGTGACCGTTGACGCGGTTGTTGTTCTCGCAGGCGCTGTGGCTGTGGTCAGCGGTGGGGCCCCCGCCGGGCAAGGCGCGGTAGGCGCAACGGCGCCAGACGAGTCCCAAGCGTTAGGGTAGGTGCACCCCGAGACGGTGACCATCGCGCCTGCCGTATCTTTTGGATTGTACCAGCCACCACCTTCCGACACCTGTGGCGTAAGTTGAGGAGGGGATAGTGTCGTAACGGTGCCAGTCGGAGTGTACGTGGGCAGAGCCGCGAACAGGTCTCCCGAGACACCTGACATAGTCGTAGGCGGCCATGGATAAGAGGACGACACGGCAGCAGCGATTGTGCCAGCACCAGCACCCCCTGTCTGCCACGCAGAATACGTGCCTGCGAATGGGACTTGCTCGGCGCCTAACGCCTGGCACTTTCCGATGCTCGTGCGAGGGTCCTTCGGTATCCAGCCATTATCCAGTCCAAGTTTGTAGGACCACAGGGGAGATTCCACAGTACCTGAAGTAGAGGAATTGCCAACCTGCCAACGCACACACGGAATCAACCTTGACATCAATCAATCCACGCCAGCGGAACAGACCTACCTTCCACGTCCAGAAGAACCAATTTTGAAGGGCATCCATGCTCGCTTGCGTGAAAACACGGACCCCATCCTTGAATGTTTGGTTCCAGTTTTGCCATTCGATAAAAGGCGCACAAGTTCCCGTAGCTGTAGCCGTGTTCGTGGTTCCCAAAAGGAACAACCCGCATCCGTTATACCCGCTACTGAACTCGCCAGAGATAGTCACCCCGAAAGCGGTTTGACTACCACATCCAATCGGTCAATGTTTGGTTCATTTGAGAAGGGCGGGGATGCCAAACCTGGTGTTAACCCCTGCTCCCCACCCGCACGCTTGCTTCGGCCAAACACCACCGGGCTCACCAAGCCCATCGTCTGTTGTAATTGGCGCATTGTTCGTTTGCCCACTAAACGCGAAGTACGGATGGGTATCGAGCACGATCCGATCTGATCCCGGGAGAAAGTTGGCCCACAAGTCCAGGCCTGTGAATCCATCATGAATGGCAATGTACGGTCCGTTGCCCGCGCCATAACCAGTAATGCTCCGTATTATGTCGTGAGCATGAAGATAGCTACAAGTGACGGGGATAGGACACATCAGTGGCCGTGTTTGGGCACGCATGCGAATCAAGATACGCAAACCCATCAGAAGGGCTGGATGAAAAAAGGATAGTATGGGGACGACACGTAGATGAAGCCGAGGATCGAGACAGAGTGGCAGGGAAGCAGGATAACGTTGGAGATACACTCACAATGAGGTCAACTGATCTCGTCCGATAGTGGAGATCAGTGCTTCGTTGACGATTCCAAACACTGGGATAAGATCTCGATACTCTGCTTGGGAAATGAACTCTGTGATGAAGCGGATGTAGTCTAGAGTGCGTTGGGCATTCGCAATACCCATGATCCCATTCAGAAAGTTGACCTGTCCAAATCTTCCGGAATGATTGAAAGCTGATCACATTAAGGGCGACAGATGTCCAAAAAGTGTCGTCAGAAGTGTCCGATAGATGTGCCGGATAACGTGCACAGCCTCCACATACCATTCTGAGACCCAGGAACGGCGTGCAAGTCCAAGCAGATACGGAGGCCATATTTGCGGGCCCATGCAAAGATACGAAGGATATACCTGTGAGGGAGGTATCAGCGTTGCCTCTCCAAGCGGTGTGGACCGGTACAAGTCCATTATTGGAGGCCACGCCCGACACTCACTTCCAGGACACTTGGGCTAGGAAGGGCTCTCCCGGCCAGGTTTCAATTGCCCAGAACGGAATGGGTAGACGAATCCAGTTCAAACCCGCCCCTGCGATCTCGGCGATGTCTTGCTCCGTCTATAATGAAAAGTGTCCGAAACAAGCGCCGCGGCGGTAGTGCGTTGAGTCCAAGGACAGGTGAGCGCTGAGGAAGGGACGGGACGTACGATGAATGTGTCATAATGATGCTCCAATTGCGATTGTAGGCCACCACCAGGGCCCGTATCGGCCGCCATGGCCTGGCTGAGGGTCCACTCATCGACTGCCGTGGGATATTTTTGAAAGAGCGCAGGAGAGATGAAGGGCTCGAGGACAAAGAGACCACCGATGTTCACGCCGTACACACGGTCGGTGGCCCAATCCCAACTCGCGTTCAACGGCTTGGTCCAGGAATTGGGTCTGGCGTTATTGTTGAAGGGGTCATTAGGGTCATAAACCCCTGTAAGGCGCAAATCATTATCAACAACACAGCCAATATGTGAAATAGACTAGGAGGTTGATGACGCGGGGATCAACAATGAACCTGCCACGTCGGGAGCCTCCACAGGAACACCTCTCTAAGTCCATAGCGGACCCATGGATGGCTAAGGCTAAGGGGGACCCGGGAAAACGCGCACTCCCGAAGCCGACAACTCTGATACGAGGCGAAATATCACGGGGCGACCCAAATGTCGTGGGGCGCTAGGCGCCCATATACGTAAGTTGTTGAGAGTTAGAAAACACTCACATTGGCCTCCGAAAGGATTTGAGTAAACGAAGGTGGTGTTGCCGGATATTATCGTGGAACCATCGCCACCCGAAGTCGCGCCAGAGGGACTTGTCGGATTGCCATTGCCGGAACCGGGACCGGTGGGATTACCGCTGCCGTTGGGGTTACTTGCCTTGTTGGACTGACCACCATTGCTCTTGTGAATGACGGTAAAGTACACGGGGAGGATGACGGCGAGGATCAACGCTACAAGAGCACCGGCGGCGACGGCCAACCACACCGGTCGGCGATAGAAAGGTCGGGCTGCAAGGGCAGGTTGTGAAGGGGGAGGAGCTTCCGTTTCCTTCGCCGCTGGAAGAAGAGCCGTAGACTGGCCTGGGGTGGCCCCTTCTCTGTCGTTTTCTGGGCCCGCTGCACTCCAGGCGCGAGAATCGCGCGGGGTGGTGGTCTCGCCAATGGAAGGACCTGGGCTGAAATAGGACGCACGGGGAGGGTCGAGGGTCGCACCATCGACGGGAGGCAGGGAAGGAGGTGCAGTAGAATACTCTGACTGGGCTGTCGAGATGGGGCGATCCTCGGCCATGACTGCGGAGACGACGAGGTGGACGGTCAGGAAGAGAGGGACAGGGGGGGCCAAGAGGGATCCAGCGCCATCAGGACGTGGCTCGTTCACACACGCCCTCCTGCACTACTCTGGAATAGGAAATGCACTGGAAAAATTCCCATCACCCGACAATTATGCGCTTCCCCTGGTCCTGGACTGGAAAGAGCGGCGACGTGACGTGTCAGTGTAATGCAGTTATGCAGCACGTTGGACTCACGATCCTCTCTTCTCTTCTCTCTTCTCTTCTCTTCCCTTCCGCCCCGTACAATCGCTGCTCGTCGTTTGCTTGCGCATGGGAATCCCTTGGCCGTCGCAACACGTGATGGCGCTTCTGCCGATGAGCCGAGGAACCGGTGATGAGATGAGGGCGGTCGCCAAGTGGGGAGGATCGACCTCGGGACTGAAGCCGATTATGTCACCACCTTTTAACCCCGTGTCCTTTCTCACGCTCGTCCACACGGCCCGTCTCAATCAAAAACCCGACACTGCGGGCATCCTTAAATCCAGGCATACAATATTAATACTGTACTGCACGGCCTGGCATGATCGTCCCAATAAAGACAACGTAGACGGTCTTGTGTCCGCCTTGTCGGCACGTAGCCCTTGGTTGTACTGCTTTAAGAAAACCAATGTTCCCATTTATGGGTCTGATTGGCTCTTCCCACGCTCCGTTTCATGGTATCCATGGCCATGGGTACATACAGCACGGTACACCGACAGCACTTGCCACGGTCGCCTCTTGACAAGCCCACAAAGAACCGCAGCATGCTCCGCTTCTCGCTTGCTATTAATTTTGCAACCTCGTGGGCCATCCTCATTCGGCCGCAAATGTCGCAAGAACTTTCATTTTGACCTCACCCCTTCAATTATGAAACGGGGCACCAATCCGTTTATGTGCTCTTTCGTTGGGATATCACTTACGTCTAGTGCTATTTAGCTCGAGCGAGGTCTGATGGCAAACGTCATACCCACGCGTTCGTGGGGTATTGTATACGCGCACCCGACTGCTCCGCGAGTTGTTCCAGTTCTGGATGGCCGCTCCATTTCCTCCGGCGACTTCTGATCGGCGGTCGACCTTCATACAATTGCTTTACGATGGCCACTCGAGCCGGGTGTACCTGCCTGCTCCTTTTACTTGCCATGCGTTCGCCGAGATTCCGTCCTGTCTGCTTCTAGCCATCTTCTTTTGATAAAGACGTACACCGTGCCAGTGTGCTTGTTGTACCTTGGCTTCCATGTCGCTGGGCGGAGCCCAAAAAAAAGCCCATCATGACTTCTGGCGAATTCAGACTCTCGATACGCATCGTTTCGTCAATTTTGCACACGTGTAAACTGTAAACAACACAGATCCCGCTGTTCGTCTCTCGGATGTTTTTCCGCCACAACGGGAGTGACGATATTGGGAAGGACTTAATACAGCCGACGAGCCAGGCAGAATACGACCATTTCGAACGTTCTCCAAATCAAGATACATGCATGCCCTCAATCAAAGACACTGAGAAGCTCCTCCTCCGCGGCCAACAACCGCTTCTCCTTCGCAGTAAGTTTCTCCCGTTTCTCCGCAATTCGTTGCGGCTCCGCAAGCCACCGCGCACACTTTTCGTGCGCATCTGGCGAGTCAACCCCCAGTGCAGTTATGAGCGCATCGTACAGGCCCTTCGCACTTGCGAGGACAAGTCCCTCGTCGATCACCTTGGGTACGTTGTCAACGAATCGCTTGTATGCCACTGGCCATAGTATCGAATGTCAGCTCAAGGTGTCTTTCTCGCGTATCGCGAGTGCAAGAAATCGGTTCACGTACCCTGGAAGTAAGCGCGGACGTCCGACATGATCTTAAGGGCACCATCCGAGTCTTCCGAAGCCCGCAACACCGCAAGGTCAAGAGGCTGCACGTCGTGAATCCCGATTCTGGAAAGGCTCGAAATGACCATTTCTAATGCTCTATCAAACTCTGTCGATGTTCGTATACGTCTCTGTAGACGCTCGATGAGATCCCTGTTCGCGCCGCCGTTGTATATACCCTTGTAAAATGTGAAAAACTTTCCGCGATAGTCCTTGAATTGGCGGGCGCTTTTGGTGGAGGGTTCCTTTTCAACTTTCAGGAGAAGCTCAAGATGGCTAGAGGCCTCGTTGACACGTTGGTCAATGTGCATGAGGACGGTATTCCTGTATACAGTTCTGTTTAGTCCCTCAAAAGCAATATTGATGCTCGACTCACACTACTCGTTGCTTCAAATTGCTATGAGCGTAACGCCCAAAATGGTTGTCCGAGTCAACAACATGCAAGATTATTTTCTTCAGCTCCTTGACAGTGAAGTCGAACAACATTCTTGCGGGGTCGTCCCATTGGTCGACGAAGTCGGTGATGTATCGCCTCTGAACTACGAAAGGGTAGTTGTTCGGTAGTTCTCTCGTGACTGCACTGGATCGAAAGGATGCTGTAAGGGACAAGAAATCAGACGTGACATGTACAAGATAGCATACCATTCCGCCCTCTCCAGGACATCGTCAATGAATGTTTCTTTTTTATTATCCCACCCGATTTCTTCGTAGTCCTCTTCTCCTTGCAGGAACAAAAAACGTTGGTGTGGTTCCCATTTTCCGCCGCTCACGTCCGACTCCGAGTCCGATCCCGGGTCTGACTCTGCGAATGTACTCACATGCTCCTCAGACGTATCACTTTTATACCCTGGGACAAAGCAGGGTGCGGTCCGACGAATCGCAACGCGGAATTCATCCTGTTTGGGTCTGATCTGTTGTAGGAGGCCACCGTGCTCAGGTACGCCCTCAACTTGCTCTTCCACCTCTTGTGTAAAGTCCTTCACCATTCCTAGGATCTCCCTCAGTGGGTTAGACGTGGGCGGCTGAGGAAGATCGCGAAGTTCCAGTTTAGTCTTTTCAAGCAGTTTGCTAAGCTCTTGTTGGATGGAAGGGAGACTGCAAGGCAGTTAAGACAGTGTTTTGTTTGAAACTGAGAGAGAGGAAACGGACCGCTCTGCGATCAAATCGCACAACTTCTCACTGAGGTGGCGAGTGAGGTTTCCTGTCCCTAATCTGCCCTTGGATTCGCCCTCGAGAGTTGACCAAGGGTGCGTTTGTGAAAAGAACTTGGATTCCGCTCCGCGGGCATTTTCCCAAGTAACCCCTTCGCCGATCGCCTGGGAATTGGGGCATTTGACACAGAACCACAGCGTTGTGTTCTCCTTTTCCCCTCGAATGAACGGCAGCCAGTTCTCCTCTTCTGTGGGAGGGATGCGGTCTGGCTTGGTTAGCACACCTGTGCATCATTGGTCGCTGTTGTTTATTGCCTTCAAGACATATGTCCATATAGACGTACCGATTGTCCTCTCGCCAGTCGGGTCATATTCCAGCGCCAGCCGGTGTGCGCCCTGGTTGACGAAATCCGCTGCGTCGCCTTATCAGATGGAGGGTTTTCGAAAATGGAAGCGGGGCATACTTTCACAGGCTACAGTGAGCAGGATAATGCAACTGGGTCTCGTCATATAGGATATTGCTAGATCTCTTATCTCTTTCATCTCTGTTTCTTTACCGCCGACAAAGAGACCTGTACAAAGAGTTAGAGGCGAGAAAGAAAGGGTCCAACAACGAACCCGGCAAATCAATGAAATTCAGGTCGGTGATGTCGGGGCCAGAGATCTGCAGAACGATGCAATTTGAGGAGAACGACTTCTCCGACTGAGGGAAGTCTCCCTCAGCTCCAGAAAGGAAGTCATCCGTAGGCACCGATGGACTCAAGATGGCTTTCTGGGCCCTCCTGATACGCTCCGTGACCTCTGACTTCTCTGTGATGGTCGAGCCAAACGAGACTTCACGGGTACCACCTTCAGCGGGGTTGGTCAATCGCAAGACTACCCTGCACGCCCACGGCGAGGCGGAATGGGTAAGTTGGCATTCAGTTGGACACCTGGTATCTTGCTGTGAGATGGTGGGTCACATGGCACTTCCGAGTACGCACCGCGTGCAAGTACCGCTGGCACGCGGGAGTGTGATGCCGGATATCGCCTCTATGAGAGAGGACTTCCCTGCGCTCTGCCAGCCGATGACCGCAATCGCAGGAATATCGATATCGACGTCGGCGCTGCATGCACGGGTCTATGATCAGCGGTGTGGGCCCTCAACTTGAGCAGACATACGCACCCGATGGCACGCACGCGAGTGAGAAACTCGAACATGCGCTTCCTTCTGGCGGCATACTGTGGGTCAGAGAGCCCAATGGCCCGAGACGCGTCAGTGTGAGTTTGTGGATCCATGTGCAGCCAGTACTAGTAGATAGTGCTGGGTGCCCAAGTCCACAATCGAGCCTCCTTATAGCATTGCGAGTGTATGCTTACAAACGCCCTCTCGAAGCAAAGCGGATATCGCAGCCTGGAGTTGGAGGAGGGCCGCCACAAACTAGTACTAGTACGCGTAGCCCGCAGCACCTCCGAAGGGCGCAAACGTCGTGCCTTGGAGGGATAGGCGGGTGCGCCCAGGTGTAGCCATGTCAAGCTTCGTTACTGAAACAGCTATATGGGCGCCTAATCAAGGCGTCGTAAATGGCGGTGTTCCCACGATAAGACACACTCGCAATGATTCGATGTCCTGTTTGCTGACCTGCGCAGCCATCATCCGCAGACATCTTATCTGCCCGCAGCCACGACGTAGCTTTCTCATACTCGACGATACTCTGTTCACAGGGGTGTTGATGGGCGCTGTTGCCGTTTCAAGAAACGATGTGCGCTATCTATCCTGGGATCCCTCTATCCGCAACTCGTTGGACGGACCACCTTCCTCACTGGCACACGTGCAGTGTGTTCAGCGACAAAAGCTTATCTTTCCCAACCAGAATGCGGCAGTAACCAGTAAGCTGAGAAAGGGAGTGGGTTAGGCTCGAGAGCGGCACAGGACACCCAGGCCATCCTCACATCCAACACATGCTCGGTTCTCAAAATCAAGCGCTCGGCGGGGGCGACACGTATCAGTCCTCCGCTGTTCGTACGTCAATTCGGTCCGCCGATGCCGGTGCCACCCGCAGTACGCCAATCTAACAACATAGATCAGCTCATCTCTCAGCTAGAATGCTCACAAAGAAAATATCAAGACGTCTAAGGATGGAATACGCCCAAGGAGCTAAGAAGATGGTAAACCCTCGCACATCACACGGGAATCAAACATCATGCAGCTTTTCAAGCAAGCGCATTCAGTTGCACAGCTCCTCTCGGGCAAGCAACAGCTGCTTCTAGCTTGCAATAAGACGTTTCCTCTTTTTTTGCAATATGTAGAGGTTCCACGACAAGTCTCGCCCAGGTTCATCTGCACAAGGCGAATTGAGCTTCGGCCCACTCAAGAGCGCACCCAGTAAACCCTTCGAGAGTCCAAGCACATATCCCTCGTCAATCACTTGGACGATGTTGTCTACAAAAAGTTTGAATGTGACTAGCGATAGTATTGAGTTTCAGTACCCGGAACATATCCTAGTAATAGTAAGGGAAGGGAAATGAGTCATACCTTGAAAGTATGCCCGCACGTCCGCGATAATCTTGAGCACGTCATCCAACTTTTCAGATGCCTGCATTGCCGCAAGCCGAAGAGGCTTCACATATCCGATCTTGGTGAGGATCGACATGATGCTCTCTAAGGCAGGAGTATCTAGATTCAACGTCCCGCTATTATAACACGAGTTTGTGACCAATGGCAAGGAGCCTGGACAAGATATCCACACCCAAGAGCATGTATTGCGAGTGAGAAACTCAACATCTACTCCTTCGGGAGGCATACTGTGGGTCTGACAGACCAACGGCCTGAGCGGTTAGACTGGTGGTTGACTTGGGAGTCCATGACGTCGGGCAGGACCGTGACGTGCCGATGCTTCGGTTCAAAGGGTCGACCAAAAGAATTTCGTTCTAATTCTCCGGGCGTCAAACGGGTGCCAATTCTGGTGTGTGAAAAGGGACTGGTAAATGCCCTTTTTTTTCCCTCCATGTCGCCATTGGACCCAGGACGGCGTGAGCGCGTGGCGAAACAGGTCGGAAATAGAACATGAAAAAACAAGGGCCATCACGGTGCTGCGGGAGGGATTGAACGTGTCAGGCAGGATTCGGGTTCCGATCGCGCGAATGCCAGTGTCGGCCGATGCCGACATATGCGGGTCCTTCGATCTGAATCTGCGCACGGTCATCTCTGTCAGCGATGGGCCAAAGGGCACGTGCGATCATGCACGTCCTATATCTTGGGATGCCAGTTGGTACTGTATCCTTAGTTGACTTTATAATCACTCGTCACTGAGGGTAAGTGGACTCACACGCATTCTGATTTGTTGTACAAAATACTGTCTCAGTAATTCCGGGTCAGGTACATAATTTAGTTGACTTTATATCACTCATCACTGAGGTAATTCCGAATAAAGATCCCTAACTCAACATTCTCTGCCCGTTCTCTGAGCTTCGCCCAATTCAATGCCCTTGTTCTCAAGAAATCTCACCACCCAGATGGGGGAAGCGTGGCCGTTTTTAATTGCCACTAGGCATGTGTGTGGGAAAGAGAATCAACCAATCATTTACCAACGAAATGGGATTGGCTTATCACACTCTACACACCACGACAACTTGAAACGGATGGCGCAAACCAGTCGATATCGCTCCCGATGGCGAACGTCATACTCACGCGTTCGTGGGGTATTGTATACGCGCACCCGACTGCTCCGCGAGTTGTTCCAGTTCTGGATGGCCGCTCCATTTCCTCCGGCGACTTCAGATCTGCGGTTGACCTTCATACAATTTGCTTTACGATGGCCACTCGAGCCTGGTGTACCTGTCTGCTCCTTTGCTTGCCACCGCGTTCGCCGAGATTCCGTCCTGTCTTCTTCTAGCCATATTCTTTTTAATAAAGACGTACGCCGTGTGCTTGTTCAATTACCCTTGGCTTCTACGTCGCTGGGCGGAGCCCAAAAAATGCCCATCATGACTTCTGGCGAATTCGGACACTCGATACGCATCGTTTCGTCAACTTTGCACACGCGTAAACTGTAAGCAACACAGATGCCGCTGTTCGTCTCTCGGATGTTTTTCCGCCACAAAGGGAATGACGATATTGGGAAGGACTTGATGCAGCCGACGAGTCGGGCAGAATACGACCATCGAACGTTCTCCAAATCAAGATACATGCAGGTCCTCAATCAAAGACACCAAGAAGCTCCTCCTCCGCGGCCAATAACCGCTTCTCTTTCACAACAAGTTTCTCCCTTTTCTCTGCAATTCGTTGCGGCTCCGCAAGCCACCGCGCACACTTTTCGTGTGCATCTGGCGAGTCAACCCCCAGTGCAGTTATGAGCGCATCGTACAAGCCCTTGGCACTTGCGAGGACAAGTCCCTCGTCGATCACCTTGGGTACGTTGTCAACGAATCGCTTGTATGCCACTGGCCATAGTATCGAATGTCAGCTCAGGGTTGCTTTTCTCGCGTATCGCGAGTGCAAGAAGCGTGGTTCACGTACCCTGGAAGTAAGCGCGGACGTCTGCCATGATCTTAAGGGCATCATCCGAGTCTTCCGAAGCCCGCAACACTGCAAGGTCAAGAGGCTTCACGTCGCGAATCCCGATTCTGGAAAGGCTCAAAATGACCATCTCTAATGCTCTATCAAACTCTGTCGATGTTCGGATACGTCTCTGCAGACGCTCGATGAAATGCCTGTTCACGCCGCTGTTGTATATACCCTTGTAAAATGTGAAAAACTTTCCGCGATAGTCCTTGAATTGGCGGGCGTTTTTGGTTGAGGGTTCCTTTTCAACTTTCAGGAGAAGCTCAAGATGGCTAGAGGCCTCGTTGACACGTTGGTCGATATGCATGAGGACGGTATTCCTGGTGTGTTCTGTTGAGTAGTCCCTCAAAAACAATATTGATGCTCGACTCACACTACTCGTTGCTTCAAATTGCTATGAGCGTAACGCCCAAAATGGTTGTCCGAGTCAACAACACGCAAGATCATTTTCTTCAGCTTTTTGACAGTGAAGTCGAACAACATTCTTGCGGGGTCGTCCCAATGGTCAACGAAATCGATGATGTATCGCCTCTGAACTACGAAAGGGTAGTTGTTTGGTAGTTCTCTCGTGACCGCCCTGGATCGAAAGGATGCTGTAAGGGACAAGAAATCAGACGTGACATGTACAAGATAGCATACCATTCCGCCCTCTCTAAGACATCGTCAATGAATGTCTCTCTTTCATTATTCCACCCGATCTCTTCGTAGTCCTCTTCTCCCTGCAGGAACAAGAAACGTTGGTGTGGTTCCCATTTCTCCTGGCCCGAGTCTGGCACCGGGAATAGCCGCACAGGCTCGTCAGGCGGGAGCAGGTCCACAGGCTCGTCGGGCGGGAACGGCCTCACATGCTCGCGAGGTGCCCCTGAGAACAGCCCCACAGACTCGTGAGGCACCGTGCACAGCCCCTCAAACTCGGGAGGCGAGCACAGCCCCTCAGACTCGACAGGCGAGCCCAGCCTCACAGGCTCGTCAGGCGTATCACGTTTATACCTTGGGACAAAGCAGGGTGCGGTCCGACGAATCGCACCACGGAATTCGTCCTGTTTGGGTCTGATCTGTTGTAGGAGGCCACCGCGCTCAGGTACACCCACAACCTGCTCCTCCACCTCTTGTGTAAAGTCCTTTACCATTCCTAGAATCTCCCTCAGTGGGTTAGACGAGGGTGGCTGAGGAAGATCGCGAAGTTCCAGTCTAGTTATTTCAAGCAGTTTGCTAAGCTCTTGTTGGATGGAAGGGAGACTGCAAGGCAGTTAGGACTCGGACAGTGTTCTGTTTGAAAGTGAGAGAGAGAGGAAACGGACCGCTCTGCGATCAAATCGCACAACTTCTCACTGAGGTGGCGAGTGAGGTTTCCCGTTCCCAATCTGCCCTTGGATTCGCCCTCGAGGGTTGACCAAGGGTGCGTGTGTGAAAAGAACCTGGATTCCGCTCCGCGGGCATCTTCCCAAGTCACCCCTTCGCTGATCGCCTGGGAACTGGGGCATTTGACACAGAACCACAGCGTTGTGTCCTCCTTTTCCCCTCGAACTAGTGGCAGCCAGTTCTCCTCCTCTGTGGGAGGGATGCGGTCTGGCTTGGTCAGCACACCTGTGCATCATTGGTCGTCGTTGTTTAAGCATATGTCCATATAGACGTACCGATTGTCCTCTCGCCAGACGGATCATATTCCTGCGCCAGCCGATGTGCGCCCTGGTTGACGAAATCCGCTGCGTCGCCTTATCAGATGGAGAGGTTTCCGAAAATGGAAGTGGGGCATACTTTCACAGGCTACAGTGAGCAGGATAATGCAACTGGGTCTTTTCATGTACGATATTGCCAGATCTCTTATCAACTGCATCTCTGTTTCATCACCGCCGACAAAGAGACCTGTACAAAGAGTCAGAGATGAGGAAGAAAGGGTCAAACAACGAACCCGGTAAATCAATGAAATTCAGGTCGGTGATGTCGGGACCAGAGATCTGTAGAACAATGCAATTTGGGGAGAACGACTTCTCCGACGGAGGGAGGTCGCTCTCGGCTCCAGACAGGAAGTTATCCCTAGGCACTGATGGACTCAAGATGGTTCTCTGGGCTCTCCTGATACGCTCCGTGACCTCCGACTTCTCTGTGATGGTCGAGCCAAACGGGACTTCATAGGTACTACCATCAGCGGGGTTGGTCAATCGCAAGACAACCCTGCACGCCCACGGCGAGTCGGAATGGGTAAGTTGGCATTCTGTTGGACACCTGATACCTTGCCGTGAGATGATGGGTACATGGTACTTCCGAGTACGCACCGTGTGCAAGTACCGCTGGCACGCGGGAGTGTGATGCCAGATATCGCCTCTATGAGAGAGGACTTCCCTGCGCTCTGCCATCCGATGACCGCAATCGCAGGAATATCGATATCGACGTCGGCGCTGCATACACAGGTCTATGATCAGAGATGTGGAGCCCTCAGGCTCAACAGACGTACGCACCCGATGGCACGCATGCGAGTGAGAAACTCGAACATGCGCTTCCTTCTGGCGGCATACTGAGGATCGGAGAGCCCAATGGCCCGAGAGGCGTGATCAGTGTCCGTTTGTGGGTCAATCATGATGTAGATAGCGCTAGGAAGTGCCCGCCGCCCAGTCGACAATCGAGCCTCCTTATAGCATTGCGAGTGCGTGCTTACAAACGCTCTCTGAAAGAAAAACGGATATCACAAGCCTGAAATTGGAGGAGGGCCGCCACAGACTAGTACACGTACTGGCCCCCAGCACCACCCGAGGGCGCAAACGTCGTGCCTTGGAGGGATAGGCGGGTGCGCCCAGGTGTAGCCATGTCAAGCTTCGTGACTGAAACAGAGAGATGGCCGCCTAAACAAGGCGTCGCATGAGGATGTCATAATGGCGGTGTTCCCATGATAAAATACAATAATTCGATGTCCTGTTCCCTGACTCCTGCGCAGCCGTCATCCGCAGACATCTTATCTGCCCGCGGCCACGAGATGGCTTTCTCGTACTTGACGATTCAGCAGGGTATTGAAGGGCGCTGTTGCCGTTTCAAGAAACCGTGACATTGATGTGCGCCATCCATTTACAGCTCTCCTAGGATCCCTCCATCCGGAACTGACTCGTTGGACCACGTTCCTCACACGTGTGCCAGTGCAGTGCTCAGTGACAGGAACTTATCTTTCCCAACCGGAATGCGGCAGTAACCCGTAAGTTGAGAAAGGCAGTGGACTAGGCTCGGAAAGCGGCACAGGACACCCAGGCCATCCTCGCATCCAACACATGCTCGGTTCTCGAGACCACGGGGGCGACACGTATCAGTCCTCCGCTCTTGCCTCCGCTGTTCGTCCGTCAATTCGGTCCGCCGATGCCGATGCCGCCCGCTTGGTACGCACTGCAGTCTAACAACATGAATCAGCCCATCTCTCAGCCAGTATGCATCACAAAGAAAATATCAAAAACGTCTAAGGATGGAATACACCCAAGGAGCTAAGAAGACGGTAAACCTCGCACATCATACGGGAATCAAACATCATGCAGCTTTTCAAGCAAGCGCATTGCACAGCTCCTCTCGGGCAAGCAACAGCTGCTTCTAGCTTACGATAAGACTTTTCCTCTTTTTTTGCAATATGTAGAGGTTCCACGACAAGTCTCGCACAGGTTTCATCTGCACGAGGCGAATCGTTTGGACGATGTTGTCTACAAAGCGTCTGAATGTGACTAGCGATAGTATTGAGTTTCAGTACTAGTACCCGGAACCTATCCTAGTAATAGTAAGGGAAACGAATGAATCATACCTTGAAAGTATGCCCGCAAGTCCGCCATAATCTTGAGCACGTCATCGAACTTTTCAGATGCCTGCATTGCCGCAAGCTAAAGAGGCTTCACATTGTGAAATCCGATCTTGGTAAGGTTCGAAATGATGCTCTCTAGGGCATACTCTGACACCCAATGGCAGGAGTATCTAGATTCAACGTCCCGCTCTTACAACACGAATTTGTGACCAATGGCAAGGAGCCTGGACAAGATATCCACACCCAAGAGCATGTATGCGGGTGTGAAACTCAACATCTGCTCCGTCGGGATTCGGGAAGCATACTGTGGGTCTGCCAGTGACAAACCAACGGCCTGAGAAGTTAGACTGGTATTGACTTGGGAGTCCGGGAAGGACGTGCCGAATGGTGCTTCAGTTCACGACCAAAAGGATTTCGTACTAATTCTCTGGGCGTAAAACGGGTAACCTTTTCTGGTGTGTGAAATGGGACTGGTAGGGTACTTTTTTTCCCCCCCCATGTCGCCATTGAACCTAGGAAGGCGTGAGCGTCTTGCGTGGCGAAACAGGTCGGAAATAGCAAATGAAAAAAAAAGGGCCATCACGGGTGATGCGGGAGGGATTGAACGTGTCAGGGAGGGTTCGGGTTCCGATCGCGCTGAATGGTCGGCCGACGCCGACATACATACGGTGCGGGTCCTTCGATCTGCACGCGGTCTTCTCTGCCCGTTCTCTGAGCCTGAGGCCCAATTCATTGCCCTTGTTCTCAAGAAATCTCGACCACCCAGATGGGGGAAGCGTGGCCATTTTTTAATTGCCACTAGGCATGTGTGTGGGAAAGAGAATCAACGAGTCATTTACCAACGAGATGGGAATCATGGGATTGGGTTATCACACTCTACACACAACGACAAACGGATGGCGCAAGCTAGTCGATATTGCCCCCGCTCTATAGAGTAATATCAATGAAATTAATGCGTCTGCGCCCACCGTCTCGGACGAGACGAGCAAACATGAGATGACGAGATGAGAGATGACGGAGCTGAGGCGCTTGGGTGTCGGTGTTCCCGGACCGATATTGCCCGGTGGTCGCGTGGCCACGTTCTTGGCGTTGGTCCGTGGTTGGCTCATGCTCGTGCACATGCTCACATGGATCCATTCGAAGTGAGGATGCAGTTCCTATCCCTCATCCGAAAGCTCAACGCGTCAGTCTCTCCCTCCTCGAGCTTGACCCGGTCGCCTAACTCAGGCTCACCAGTTCCCAGCAATCCATCCAGAAAGTCGTCGGCTTCGCGCTCAAGTTCTTCTCCCAGTGCGGCGAGGACTTGTGGGACTGCATCGTGGAGGAGTGCCAGAAGGTCTGTAAAGGCGAATGGCCCCTCACCTGCGCTCCTCTTATCGCCGCTGGCTGACCCCTTGTTGCTCGATAGGGCTCGATCAACAATCGCATAAACATTCTATACTTCCTTGATTCGTTGTGCGAGGCATCGCTGCTGGCAAAGTCCCGCCCCAATGCTCTAGGCCAGGGCGCCCAATCGGACAACTCCTTCTACGTCGACTATGTGGGTCGGGACCTAAGCAAGATTGTCGAGTTCGTCGTTCCGCAGGGCCGCATAGGTCTCCCAAACCTCATGAGCACCAAACAGGTGTGTATCCCCACCCCCCCATTTTTTCCATTTTTTCCATTTTTTTTGGCACTCACTCAGCAATGTCAGATTCTTGAGGACTGGCGTAGCAAGCGTGTTCTCGATCCGCAAAAAGTCGACGATGCCTTAGAGGTACTGAACGCCCGGAACGTCGCGGACGAAAATAGCCCTCCACCTTCACCACTCGCTCGTGCACCCGTAAGACAAGAGGCCCTCCCTCGCGATGAGATTTTCAAGCGCATCGAGGCTGATCGTGAGCGGCATAAACGTTTGCGCGAGCGTCGCTGGGTGCAGCCTGTTCTGCATACACCCGCTCATGCTGCTCCACTGGCATCGTTCATGCCCCTCACGGACGATGCTGATGGTGCAGAAGAACTCACCATTGACATCGAGTTCGAAAACGAATGGGAGGCTACTAGCGATTGGAATGAGGACGATGATGAGGCCGTTGCCGAGGAGAATGATATGTGTTACCCAAGAAGTACCACCCGAGACGAAGCCCCAATGGACATATCCTGATACTCGTAATATGATACATTATTCGCTGTGCTGTATTTTAATTTTATTCGCATGCAACAAACTCAACAAATGCCCCCATTATCCTGTCCAACTCAGTCAACCTTGCGTCGTTTGAGTCGACCTTTCTTATCCCTAAGACGAAACACCTCAGACGACGAATAGATTCGAAGGCAAAACACCCACGCGAACATGGCATTCTTCCGTTTCCGACTGTCCTTCTTTGCTACAGAACGGTGCTGCTTGCGCCTCGCAGCTGCCTCTGGATTGGTGGCGAACTACGGCACAACAATCAGAACATCATGCCACCGAGCAAACCTCAAAACATACTCTGGTAACGCGGGCAGTCCTCCGCTCACGCTGTACCCCTATTACCGTCTGTCGGATCTTATTGTATGTATCCGCAAACTTTGGTGCGCCAACTTTCTGTTGAACGAGGTCTTGAAGCTCAATAGCCGTCGTCTTGAGCTCGTCTGTAGAATATAAATACGGCCATCTACGGGTGAGGACTGAAGGTATTCACCCATTCGCTGATCTCGGACGGAGTCATCCTCTGTGATGCGGTATATGGGTGAAAGAATGTGAGTCAGAAATCCTTGCAGCCGGGAAGCTTCCATGTAATTTGCCATCGCCGCAAAGAAGCGAAGGATGGCAGCGGGTTTCTCGTGCCAATTCTCCTGCCCGCCCGTGAGTGACAGCTCCCATCTGCGTGCAGACTAAGATAACTTACGCTGCTGGCCGAACGACTTCGTCGGGCGATATATGCAGACCGTATTTGGTATGACAACTTAGAGAAAAGCCACGCTAGCGGATTGTCCCTATTTACTTCCTCGGGTTCGTCCTCCCCTTCCCCAGAGGCGTCCCCGTCCTCATCGTCGCTTTCTATATCCACTAGGGGTTGGGGCTTGAAACATTTGAGGCACAGAAACATTTCCCGATATAGAATAGGTTCTTGGCGATCTGCAGTCCCATCGCGGAGTCCAGGTACGAGCTCTTGAGTTGTGTGGAGTGCCTTTCAGCAATTTCTTTCAGATTCAGCCCCGCCAAAGGTGATGTGGCAGGATAGCCTTCTTGCGGCGGCTCCGCGACTGGGAGCATGGAGAATAGCTGCCCAAGGAGGCGTGCGGCAGCCATCCGGACCCACGCATGGGGAAAGAGTAAGTGTGCGACGACCGCCGTCCAAGGCAGCTTTTGCAGTCGTGTGGCAGTGTCGGGGAATATACGGATGACTTTGCCTAGAACGGTAAGGAGGTGATATGCAACTTGCCACTGTGAGTCAAGATCCATCTGGTCCTCCTCTTCGTTTGTGAGTTGCTTGGCGCTTCGCAGGATGTTAGTGTTGAGATCCTCAACGATGGCAGAAAGGTATGTCGTGGCATCAGCTTGGAGTGCGTCGAGAATAATACCATACACCTGGGTGGCCACTCGTATCAGTTGGGCATTCGCGGGCTGGCTTGCCCAGGAGCGTAGATGTGACACTAGAAGGCGGCGATGGTCTACGTCAAGGCGTAAAAATAAACTCTTGACAACCTCGGCAGCCATTTCGCGGGACTTGGTTGAGTCATCGTTCGCGATGACCATTACAAGAGTGACGAATAGGAGGTCAGCAAAGTCGCCTATCAGACGTTCCTCAAATTTAGAGACGATAGCACTGAGCAGTTCCAGCACGGAGATTCGCCCACTCTCGTAGGTGTAGGTAGTGTTCTTGGCAAGATATGACATGGTTGTCTGTAGACGACCCTTGCCTTGTGGGTAGTCCAGCAAGAATTGTAATAACACAGACCGACACAGCTCCTGAACCTGCGGAGACTGGTTTGTCACCATCATCTCGGATACTCGTTCCATAAGATCGTAGATCTCTGGCACAATGAACTTGCGCGCAACGATTGCCCGCAGCATGGCAAAGACTGAGGCCTGACGACCTGGTTCTTCTAGGTCTGGCGCCAACAGCTCTAGCAGATAGACCAGGTCCTTTTCTTTAACTTCTGCGTTTGATTTGTCACGCACAATTGTGGCCAGGGATTTGAGCGCCGTTTGAGCAACCTCAGACTCAGTGCTGCCAATACCTTTCAAGATATCGATGATTTGTCTGACAAAGACAGGCACCGACTTCTCTAGCTTCTTTAGCGGGCACTTGATGATAGCTGCGGACGCCTTCAGACCTTGAATCAGGACGGGGGAATTGCTCGAGTAGAGTGTATTGCCGATGACTGGAACCATGGATTCCAGACGCGCCACAACGTCAGGATCGCTGAATTCGAAGCGATTACGGCGGAATGCAGTATTGAATAGATCAAGACCAAAGGTGATAAAACTTAAGTAGACTTCTATTAATGCCAGAAGACGTAGGTAATCGCGCTGGCTCACCGGGAGGAGTTGACTGCGTAGTGATCTTCCGAAATCTCCAGGTTTCTCTTCGGCTCAACGATGGCGTCACGTTTTGCCCTCTTTCCCTTTTGGTCTTTCTTGGGAATAGACTTCTGGAATTTCGAGTTCTGGTTAATGAGCGTGTGGCATAGAACAAGTAGATCTTTGGGACCAAGGTGTTCATTTGAGTTCAAACCACTAGCGATTCTCCGTAAAGCGTCATCAACCTTCAGCATGACCACCAGGGCTTCTGTTTCATGCATAACTGCACGCAGTGGCCTCAGGAGACTACTGATCTTTGAGGGTGTAATGAATTTGGCAAGAATAGCGAGGGAGTCCAAGCCTTTCGACCCGGAAGAACGGACTTCTCGCATCGTGGACTTGAAACCTTCGCTCTGAACATCCTTACCCGGTTCGCCGAATATGACTTCTGCCGATACGTGTGCGACATCCTCGACACAGTTGTCTAGTTTGGCGAAGGACTGCACGTTCTCTGCTTTCGTAACGTGAACAAGTAGAGTGTGGGTTACGTAAGCCAGCACGTGCAGCTGGGGGCCCCGAGTCAAAGCTTGACGCATTTCTCGCAGAATTACGGGAAGGTACGAAGGACCGATCGCGACGGAAATCTTGTACAGTGTGTCACGGATGGTGTCTCTTGTTTCTGAGGACTTGCTACGCAGCGCCTGGCTGAGCACTGTGATGACTTTTGTGACTTGAGCCCCTCTAGTAACCTCAGGGAGGTGTAGTGCGATCTTTGTAATGCCGATGGATATTGGGATGCGAAGGGTGTCTTCATTTTCGTTACGGTTTTCGAGATGTTTCAAAAGTGCGGGAAGGAGTCTGTGGTTGACTGCGTCGGAAACACGATTGGAAGTCAGCGCGGGCTGAGGGGGGTCATCAACGTCTTCAGATTCAATGGCGTCGGTTTCTCCATTGGACTCAGTTACAGCAATTTCGTCCATGGGAAAGTGAAAGCTGTCTAGTGTTGCGACTATTGTGCGAATGTAAAGGCGCTCAGATCCATCTTTAGCTCTTGCCAGCTTGAGATACTGTTGGACAAGTGCGTGATACGGACCCCAGGAAAGTTGTCTTGCCATACGGCCCGTGGCAGTGATTGCGGCCGTCACTAGATGATGGTCCGTATGCGATGCGTGTGTGATGAAGTTGCCCACAAGAGGTACGAAAATGTCCGCCAGGGTAGAGCTGCGTAGCTGACCTGCGTCGCAGTGGTCCGCTAATCGGCTCAGCGCACGGATACGACGATGGAGCTGAACGTGGTAAATGTTATTGAAGAAATTGGCTTCCTCGTCTCCACCTTCTAACAGCACTTTCATGTCTTGCAACGTTGTAATACTGTCGCATCGTGCCACTGCGTATGCAATGACGTTGAGCACGTCCGAGCGCACCATTTCATTTTTCGATCGTAGTCCATTCTTCAACCCGGGTAATAGCCTGCGCAGAAAAATTATCTGATACTCAGGGCCCGACCCTGCAACAACAGCGTCGATGAAGTGCTTCAAACCCTGAGCCGAGTTACTTCTAATGGCCAGTTCATGAGGGTCCTGTATACAGTGCAATAGGTTGTAAAGGACGGGCAGCCACTGGGAGGGTGTGAAGGAGGTGTGTAGGCTCTCGTTTAGCTTCGCGAAAGCCTCCAATCGTCGATCAAAATCGGGTTCTTCAATACGCTTCGTAGAATAAGCGTTGAGCTGTTCTAGCAATTCTGCTAAACCTTGAAGAGAAACATCAATAGCTGACAACGCGTGAAACGCCGCGATGAGTGCAACCCTGCACCGTCTTGACCGAACCGACTGGAACAATGAGGAGAGAAGTTCGAAGGTTAGCGTATACATTGGACTACTCGGCTCCGCCAGTTCTGCTACCAGAGGTAGGAGATTTTCCACAATTTTCAGGAGGTCAGCTTTGACGTGCTCGCCAACATGCTTTGCTGGCTTGCGTAGCAACGGGGAGAAAAGTTTGAGCAGCGTGAGTGCTTGTGTACTATCCGAGATATAGTGGGCGATACTTGATAAGATACTGATCTGTCGCTGTGCGAGCTGGTTGCTGGCTATTGTATCGCCCTTCGTCTCTTGAACTAGGGCGGCGAGATTGGTTAACAGCAAGGAGATGTGAGGGCGGACTACACGCTGTGAGATGTCCTCGTGGAGTGGGGCTAGCGATAGCAGACGATCAGCGATATCAAGAATACGGGAAACGACCGCGGGCTTGACACCGTGTGCCGTTAAGCAAGCATATACTTGTGGTAAAACGCCCTCGTCATAATCTACTAGAAATGCAGCGTATCTTTCATCGGAGGACCAAACGTGAAATAATTCTAGGAGAGCAGACGGCGCCTGGGTGTTTTCTCTGGGAAAAGATGCTAGGCGAGGGGAGAAGAGGGTACGGAAGGCCTCCTTCATATACGGCTCGAAGTTGAAGGAAACCGAGATTTGAAAGAAGTCTGTAAGACGTCGAAAGCTTAGCTGCCGAACGGTCCGAAGCTGCTTTGGTGAACTAGATTGCAGGTCAGCATCCTCCACCTCCTCAGGCGCAAGTTCTGTGTCTTCCTCCAGATCCTTATTGTCTTGTCTGAGGGCCTCCAGTGAGCTCTGGGCATGGGCCGCGAGGCTTATTGTGGCAGATATAAGGGCGTGCCAGCTCGAGATCAATCGTGGACCTAGTTGCTTCAGCACGTCACCCAGTAGATGCAAAAACCCGATTTGGTGCTTCAACGACACGTCGTTGGAGACGGAAAGCACCGTGCCGACGTCCTTAGTTTCCAAGGTGGCAGGAAGAACGGCCTGAAGCATAAGTGTAACTAAAAGGTCGAGCTCGGAATTTGTGCATTCGCCAAGGGCAGCCAAGACTGTCCCACGACGGTCCCGTGTGCGCCGCTCGCGAACAAAGCCAAAAAGCAATCGTACGACAGCATCTACGAGAGCGGGGCGCTCCTCCTCGCTGATGCCGGCAATGTCCAGTTGAGCAAGTTCGTCTCGCCAACGGTTATCGTCTAGCAGCCCTCTGAGACGCTCCACGTGTCGAAGCAAGGATGGTGGCTTGTAAGTGAGTAGACAAGATAGCGCTGCACCTTGTAGCGAACGGTCAGGGTGAGAGAGGAAGGAGGTATAGAGGTCGTGCAAGATCTGTGTCGAGTGGAGAACACGAGGGTTCGTAAAGGTCGAGAAGAGGGAAAACCAAGCAGCTAGCTTAGTTCGTGGAAGCTTGGCAGGACCGGAGGGACCAGCTTGACTGAGAAATAATGGAATAAGATCGCGGTTGTGTTTCTCTGCCAATGAAGCACAGTGCTTGAGGGCGGTAAGAAGTTGTGCCTCGAAGGTGAGGCGGTCGAACCGGTCTTGGGGCAGCTGATCCTACACGAACCATGTAAAGTCATCCTCGTACAACCTGATGGCCAGTACATACCCGTATGAGCTGAGTCCGGAATGTGTCGTCCCCACACCACTTCGCCAGCACGCTACGGATCTTATGCGCGCTCGGGTCCCTCCATGATCGCTCACTCTCACGCACCTCGTCTGCATCTCCGGCCTCATCATCAATGTCTTTCGTCCAATCAGGTACGTTCTCGACATCCGATAAGCCAATGACTGCCTTTAACTCTCCAAACATGACCTGCCATACGATTTCTCCGCAACGCCCAGACAGCTTCTCCAGTGCATGTACCGTAGGGAGCCAGACTGGACGAAGGCCAACCTTGAGTTGCGCGATCAGCCAACGGACAGCTAAGTCTGATACGACTGCGTCGTCAGCGGGGATGGTCCGCTCGAGCTGCGTTACGCGCAGCACACGCTCACGAGAACTCTGTGCGTCAATGGGGACCATCTCTGCCTGCAATAGATTCGAAACGACCAGCTCTTGAATATGGTCCGCATGCACGAGCGGAGAGGAAAGGAGGTGCAGTGCGCTGAGCCGGGAGAGGTGTGAATGGGAGAGCAAGGCGGACGCGAGAGAGCGGGACATGTCTCCGAATGATATCTTCTGAGCCTGTTCAGGGCTATCCTCGCAGGGGGTCAGACAGCGATTAACTTGGGGCATACATATTTACCTTCTCCGAAGTATTTAACGAGCCATCGAGAACAATGTCGGACCAGAT